>JAKKPZ010000156.1:0-132488 GCA_022814885.1 Ditylenchus destructor
CAAATCGCAAGTTTGAAATTTAGCCGCAGAAAATGGCATTTTCGATGTACCTTAATATGATGACAGATAAAAGCCAACGAAATGAATCTCAAACGTACTTTCCCAAAAAATTACATACTTACTCTTTTCATTCAGACAAACAAATAATTTTTTAATCTATCAAAAAGTTGTAATTCCGTTATAGTAATCTTACTTGTCGATTCGAATATTTTCCAGAGGTTTCTCGACTTCCTTTTGGCATATTGGGCAAACCAGAAGGTTTTTCTGTGTCTCCGTCAAATCTACTTTCATACATTTGCTAGTCGCGCAGAATGGCTAAAAAATCGATAGGTTTCCTTCACCATAAAGGCAGTTCTTGCGCTATCCTTGTGAGCCTAAAGAAAAGGTCATGTTTAGCGGGGTTTCAAATTTTTAGTCAAGTCACTTTATTGCAAAACATTGCCGTCTTTTGAACAAAACTCACCAAAAAAGCCAAAAATATACCAAAAATCGGCGATAATTTAGTTAAAAATTCAAATTTGCGCCAAAATTTTTGGACGCCAAAACAAATTCGGATGTTTCCTTTACAAATTTCCGGAATTCACTTGTTTGGAATTCGGTTATCGGGAAAGAATTGTCCGGATAAGGAATTGTTTCCGATAAATGGCCAACCGTTGGCTAAAAGTGAATCAAACTTTAAAAAATGCCATCACTTTAGGGCAAAACATTGCCGTTTTTGACCAAGTCTCCAAAAAAGCCAAAAATATTCGACCAACGAGATTCGGCTCTATCCATCATTCTATGTTAGAAAAATTTTTATTTACAAAACGTGCGCCTTTATTATGCAAAATTATATCATTCACTAAACGATCAATCACAAAATGTCTCATTGCGTACATCCAGCTGGTGTAACTGTTTGCGCCGAGCTCGGCTTAATACCCACACGATTTATTGTTCCTGAAAGGTTGATTTTGTTACAGAAAAGATCGAGAATGCATCGTTTGGCGCAGGAGCGGATTTCATCGTGTCGGAAGAGGTAGATATAGAGGTACAGGCCAGCGTTCCATGCCCCAAGAAAGGCCTGAACATAGGTAATGTAGCTGGTTTGCGCCAGGTCGACTGAGCCAATAGTCTGAAAAAACATAGATTCAAACGTTTGCATACTAGCCTGTTGGATGGCCTAATAATATTCTTACATATAAATTTGAACGGCTCCCTCTAGAGGGGGCCTTATTAGGGTCGGAAAAAAAAACGTTTTCATACTTGCATATTGGATGTCCTGAATAAAACCAAACTATTACACATACCGTAATACCGCTAATTCAACCCTCTAAAATACCGTAAAATAGGTTTTTCCAAATTTTGGAAAGTTCAAATTTATGCGCAAATTTGAACTTTGATTAAAAATTTTGGTATTTTTACAAACTTTTTGCAAAATATTGTAAAAGCTAACAGAAATTGCCAAAAAAGGCAAAAAATCTTTTATTCGGCAAAAAATTTTGGGCAGCAATTCAAAATTGGCTTTAATTTTCAAATATTTTGTAAAAATCAGCAACAATTTAGCAATAAATGCAGATTAGAAATTTTGCTGATTGCTAATTGCTGATTCAATTCGGCATTTAGCAATTAACAAAAAGATACCCTCCTGATGGGGTTTATTTGACACAGATAACTGGACTTAAGATCAAGCTTGAGAGCGCTCTCGGGATACGGGACTACAATTTTCGGTACAAAGTGCAGGAACTAAATTTGCTGTAAAATCCTGGAAAGTGACAGAACGTTTATGCAATTTCACAATTTCAGTATACTGTAACTCACATTGAAGATGAAAAGCAATAAAGTCGGAAGCGCCCAACAAATTCCATACATTGACAGCAGAGTAAATACCGAAACTGTTATCCTCTTTTGAATCTTTTGTTGGCGTTTTGCTTGGACATAAGCCACTCCGGTCGGTGGATTAGAAGCAAAAACCTGAGGCGTTAGAGAAGACGAATATCGGAAGAACAGTACTAAGATGCCCGTATAAATGGCTAAAGTAATAATTTTATGTTATTGGGTGATTTAAAGTAAATCCTGCTCGACGTTCAATAAACTATTATCGTACGCCATAGAAATATTGGCTACATCATTAATTCAATTCGGGACGACCGAGAAATCGGTTCTAGAAACTGGGTTCAGGCCATTTTCCCGCCCAAAATTACAGTAATCCCTCTAAATCGGCCGCCAGTAATCATACGCCAGCTATAGGATTTTCGATGTCATAATTTTGGGTTTTCTAGTCAGCCGGTTTCAATTCGACGGTAATCTTCTCAGTACCCTGGTTTGTCACCTGTAGTAAAGATCGCACCCATAAGTGCACTATGTGGCCTATGGGTTTGAACAGAATCAAAAATTGTATAAAGATACCGTACCAAATACGAGGAGAGCGGTAACTTCCGCATACACGGTCCATATGTTGAGAAAATTGGAGCTCGTCGCCACACCCAAACTGCATTGACGTATGAGAGTCACGTTATCCACTGGATAGATCGAAATAAAAATAAGAGCGAAAGCTACGAACAAGCTCAGAGTTACAACGATCCATACGAAGGTCTAAAATTGAATGACTGATAATTTTAAAGAGTAACCGTCTAGTAAGTTTTCGCAAGTGAGTGCTTCAGAGGAAAATCTGAAAAATTGTTGTCCAACTATGAGACCCTTCTACAAAGCTTATTCAGGAAATTCGGATAGTCAATCTATTCAGTTATATACCAAGGGATACATTGCCCTCCTTAAGCCAAATTCTAAACTTACGTACAGCCGAACCCACAAATAACGCGGGCCTCGGACAGCACATCCGCATTATTCGGGGGCCAAACCCAGGGGCGCACCCAGGATTTTTTTTTTTGGGGGGGGTACGTTTTAGCGCAAATGGCCATTTTTTTTTGGGGGGGGGTACCGGATTTTTGGGTTATGGCGGGACCCCCGATTTTTGGATTTGGGGGGGGGGGGGTACCGGCCCAAATTTTTGCCCAAATTTGCACTGATTTACACTCATTTTCAAAAATTTTCCCATTTTTTTTGGGGGGGGGGTACGTACCCCCGGTACCCCCCCTGGGTGCGCCCCTGGCCTAACCCATGCAACTTTGACTTAAATCCGGAACCGGACAAAAACGGCGTCATTCGGCGGGCCACCTTATTCGGGGGTTCGACTGTATTAGCCAAAGCCTAATCGGTATGTCCTAAGATCATAAGTTTGGGCCAATACCCCCGAATGTATCCCTTAGTGAACAAGTGGGTATTCCCCTGCATACTGGGCACCGGAACTTACGTTATTGTTGCTCGACCTACTGTATTCCAACGGTCGATAAACTGCCCAAAGCCTGTCAGCTGCCAATCCGAGAATGGTGATTTGATTTGCGGCCATAAAACCCGTAAATGGAGTGGCTAAATGAAACAAGTTCAATTTAAACGAGTCAGGAAACTGTCACAGAAAAAATTTTACTAATGAGTGCGCATGTCCATTTAGGGAAGAAGTCGGTATTGTTGTAAGTTAGAGCGACGTGAAAAGTGCTTCTGACGGCAATTCCGAACCCTAAAGCTAGGCATGTTATTTTTATGAGCGAGTATGGGAATTCGAGAATGAAAGTCGTGAAATGTAGAAAATGCGAAAATTTGCTTACAGTTTAGCGCAAGCTTAAACTTTCAAGTTTAATCTTTGCAACAGTTTCAAAAATTTATACAAAAACTACCGCCAAGGTAACTTAAGGCTAAATTTATTTATACAAAGGCAGACTTGGTGCCCCGTTTACCAATTCGTGAGGCTTAGGCTTAGGTTACCTATCATAAAGTCGGTGAAGGCATTCAAAGCGATAAGCCGATTGCATTGCAACACTCGAATGTTTCTATATCGCGCAAATAAATACAATAAAAAAGCGTTAGAGCCGCAGGTATTCAACGCGATCAAATATCGAACTACTGCAATCCAGGCCGACTTATCCAGTTCAGCAAGCTCCAGCGAGACACTTTCGGAAAGTGTACTTTTGGAAGTGGCGGATGACATATCCAAAATTGTTAGTTAGGAAATGCACCTGAAAATATTGGAGGATTACGACGATGAAATTCACGCGGAATCCCAAAAAATCTATTTACCTCCAGTCTAGCACTGTAGACCAAATAAATAGCTCAAATATTTTTAAACCCAATTTTAGAATAGACAATTATCGAAAAACTAAAGGTTTTAAATGAACGAAATCTACAATTTTTATTTCGTCGCCGACTCTAAAAAAGCAAACTTTCCCAAGAAAATGTGCGGAATACTAATGGTGTAGAAAAGCCAACGCTTAGGAATGAATTCTCACGCTTTTACTGCCATATATATAATGAGAGTAAGGCTAATACGTCAGCGTGGTGTACAGTTAAAAATATTTGTTGTATTACTAGGGAAAAGCGCCGCGGCAATGGCGCAACGATTAGGTGGAAATGGGTTGAAATTGACCCCAAATTCGAACTTACTGTTAAAACCTACTCTTTGAATAGTATTAGCGATTACAAACGAAAGCCGCAATAATTAAAAGGCTTGTGCTTGTAAGCACAAGCACAAAGCACAATGCTATATAACAACACGCTCTTCAGAATAATGTGGCGGCAATTTGAATGTACATTTTGCCAGTGAGAAAAAGGATGACTATAATTTATTTTAATCATCAATTTATTGTCATCATTTATTTGCTGTGGCAAAATGTACGTTCAAATTGCCGTCACGTTATTTTGCAGAGCGCATTATTACATAGCCTTTTAATTATTACCAGGTGGGGAACTAATTTTGGAGACTGATATTTATGCGTTTGAATTCGCGCCATTTCAGTTTAGCCCCTTTAGAAGGGGGCTAGCTCAAATCTGATATTACTAAGCCTATCTTAAAATCGTATTTTAGAAGGGGTTGGAGGTCACTTGTAATCGCTAATACCCGCGCTTGAAAATTGGGAAAACGTTCCCGGCGCGAGCCGTACGCGCATGCAACTCAAAAAGGACTTTGGATTCAGATTCTTCGGCCCTGAAAATCGTTTGATCCAAAAAATCAACCCCGAAAATGGTTTGGTTAAAAAAAATGTCATTTTTGGCCAAAAAGTGGGCTTTGTTCGTAACTGTTTAAAAACGCGCCAAATATAAACGAGTAAAAAGCAAAATTGGCTTTCAATGATACCTCACTTGTCGCGTTCTATAAGCGAACAGGGTTCTATAATAGGGACTTAGTGCGAGTAGACTATTGTAGTTGTACACTACAACGTACATTTCATGCTTCTTTATAATCGCCTTCTTTGAAGCCCGAGGGTAATAGTCTAGTGCCACACATCAACAGTCAAGAACATGTTAAACACTATATTCTTCGATTTGTATGCTTATTTGTAGTCATCTCGTTTGCAGGTCGAGTTTTCACAGGACCAAAAAAGGAATTTGCGGTGCCTTTAGAAGCAATTATCAAGATCTATGTGAGAATGTGTATGGATTCAAGAGTAGTGTGGTATAGATTTTGTAGTGGTACTTGGTTGAGTTGGCTTTCATTCCATGCAGAAGAAAAAAATATAGTACTAGAGTGGCTCCAGACAGACTTATCCGACCGTTGTGAAACATTTAAACCCAAAAAAATGACGCCCGTAAGTGCAATCCGCTCCTGCGCCAAACGATGCAAATTTTCCAGAAGAATTCAATAATTTCGGTGTACCCTGCGGCTAAATTTCAAACTTGCCCCCTTTGAACGCTTTCTTAACAAAGTTTGTTGGGAAATAAAAAAATACCTTTTTCGTTGAGTACCGTTACTCACATTTCTTTGTTGAGTCAAAGAAAGAGTTTTACTTCTTTGTTTCGCTGACAGATTTGTGATTGAAGGAGTTACATTAGAGAAAGTTTGCGACAAATTCGCTGACAGTTTCTAAGGCCAATACTCATTCGTCCAAAGGAATAGAAGATTTCCTGGAAGAAATTTCCTGTACCTCCAGTCATGTTTTGCAGTATTGAGTTGCGAACTTTGGATTATTGTGAGAATCTGACGCAAGCATTTGAGCTTTGTTTATTTGCTGTTAGCGATAAAAAAACTGACAGATTTTCGAAAAAATGAATTGGCGTACCATTTTTCAATACTTATAAAGGTTCATGAACTTTTAGCCGGCTTTGGCCATTTTTATTCCATTTGGCAGTTTTTTAGTCAACCCTTACTCGTCCGAAGGAATAAAATATTTCCTGGAAGAATTTTCCTGTACCTTTATGAACTATCCAGCAAAAACTTTGGACTATTGTGAGAATTTGACGCGCAATTGATTTGTGTTTGTTTTACGGTTTTTTGAGAAAACTCAAATTTTTGCAAAATGAATTGGCGCGATCCATTTTTCAAATTTTTTTAGTTTGATGAACTTTTCGCCAACTTTTGCCCATTTTTGCACAGTCGCCAGCCCAATATACGGACATTGCTCTAACAGAACTCCCACATAGAGCCCATAATATACGCACATACCTGGGCTCAACGATACTAAGGTTAGGCTTTGTGCCGTTGAACCTTTTTTAATAAAATACCTGATTACATTTTTAGCGAAAAATTGGTGATATTTGACAAAAGTACCGTATTCTCTCTAATTGAAGCTCACTGTTTATTTAAATTCCTTTCTCCAATGTAAGCCGCCTGGGGGAAGAGAAATAGTATGGGTTCTAGAAAAACTTCTCCACTATAAGCCCCCTTTTGAAGGCTGATTGAAAAATAGAGTCCGCGAGGCTTCTATTAGAGAGAATACGGTATTGTCTATGCCAACACTATTACAGTCATTACGTTTCAGTGAAATATATATATATATCAACAATTCGCTCCTTACTATCAGTTTACCTGGTCTGCCAGATCTTCAATTTGAGCCACTAGCAAGTTCAATCGCAAGTCAAGTGCTACATACTTTTGGACAAAATGTACAAAACACAAAGGTCAGTTTAAAACGCGAAAAATTTGCTTTGGTCAGTGTTATGTCGTATATCGTTTTCGCAGACTGTAGTTTTTTGATCCGAGAGGGGTACATTGGGGAAAGTTCATATAAACACTTAAAAAATCTAGAAACTACAGTGTCCAATATGTCGAACACGAAAAATTCCTTCGAAATCATGTTTCAGTTCACTGTTTCAGTGTTAGTAGCCAAAGCAGATCAAAATGCGTGATATTTTTTCCCGTGCAAATTAGTATTTATTCCATAGGACGCACCCGCGGCCTCCGCCGCGGACCACGCCCCAAATCCAGGATTTTCCGGAAGCCATATCACCGGATAGGATCACCAGTGTAGGCTGAAACCGGTACCAATCGTCTTCTCTCGCCGAGAGGAAGCGATTGACGTATCACACGCCCAAATCCGAGTGGGGCGTGAAAAGTTTTGTTCCCGGCGGACTGACACAGTTTGCCTTAGAGGGACTCGAATTTCGTGCAAAAAATGAAAAAGCAAAAAAGTATTTTTTTTTCGTGCTAAAATATTTTCGTGCGAAATAGTATTTATTTCTTGCAAATAAGTATTTTTTTCTGTGCAAAATCTTCGCACCTAGGTTTTAGGCTGAACAACGCTTTATACTTTAGGCTTAAGCTTTAGGCTTAGGCTTAGGCTTAAGAGGGACTTAGTCTTAGGCTTAAGCTCCCAAACAACCATTATTTTAAGCTCTAGCTTGAGCTTAAGATTAACCTTTAGATCAAATATTTTTTTCACGGAAAAAAATATCACGCGATCAAAATGATCTAACTCGCAAATCAATCAAAATTGCTATTGTGATCCTAGCCTGAAGCCTATCGAGCTGTCGTAGGACTGATTTTAGAATAAAAATGTTTAGATCTACTCTGTAAATCCAAGTTACCGTATATCCTAATTAGAGGATTTACGGTATATGTCCAAGCGATCTGTCGTAGGAATTTTTATAATGTAAATTTTAAACATTCATTGTAATCCAAATTGAAGTCAGACTCCTAAATTTCAGATCGCCCCCAATCAATCCCGACGTCATAAGCGAAGTGCTGCAATTCTTCACACGCCTGGAGCTCGCAAACCTTCAAATTATAAGCCGACGTCTGAGCGAATGGGTCGAAAAATATTGTTCGGAGAAGCCTTGTTGCACTATCGGCTGCATATATTTTGGAGGCCAAATTTGGATTGAAAAGGCTAATACTAGACCGGGATCACTGAAAAAATTTTTTCAACTGTAATCGTTCTATTTTCCTGGATGAACTGATTTTTCTCTTTTATGGAATCGGCTCATGCAAAATCTCTAGAAAAGCATATAGAAACAGGAAAAAGGAGATCCGGAGGAATGGAGCTTTACTCTTTCACCCGGGATCCTGAGTTCTTTCCTTTTAACCATGGCCTCCCACTGAGGATATTAGTGTGCATGCCATATATAGGCCGTACTTCATCTTAAGCCCTTATCTTTTATGGCAAAATGGCTTAAGTTTTGAGTAATAGCTCAGTAAATATTGGGCCCACTCGGTTTCGAATCTTTCACATTTTCAGATTTCTATATCTCTTGTCGACTCTGCAAATAAACGAAGTTCTCAGTGCGTACGAACGCGACGCGTCACCGCTAACGGTAGAAGAATTCAGAAATCTGTCACACAACAAATTCTTGCGACTCAGTCCATTAATTTTGTGTCCCGATGCAAATCTTCTTCACTACCCCCGGCAGGAAATCAAAGAAATTTTGTTTCGAATGAAGTAAGTTGTTGCAAGTTTACTGTATTCCTCATCTGTTCCCTGGTGTTTTTCTCAGACGCAAAACTTTGTGTCTTCTGACAAAGACAGATGTGAATATATGATTTTTTTGTGTCACACACACAATGCTTCACTTGTGGCTTAGGGGATTAGACTATTTTAGGATATGTGTCCACCCTAAGACACCGAAAGAAAAAGTGGTCACTTGACTGGACTTCGACTGTATTTCTTCTAAAATAGTTTTTCATTTAGGAAGTGCTGGGAATCGAAGAGGGTCGTTCTCGTCGCTTCTCATCGTAATTACATGCAATACGGCAACAGTTCTGACTCAGAGACTTTTCAAAATGCATTTTGTGACCTGCTATCAGCTGATATTTTCTCTAATGCTTCAGAGATATGTCTAGACGGTTTGCCTTGCCAATTTAAACATCAACCGCACCGTTGCTGCCCATTTGAAGCAGTAATTTTAACTTTTCCCGACGTGCTTCGTTGTCCAAGGTTTTAGTTACATTACTTAAACTCTCCTCAGCAAACAAGCAAAAAAATTTGACCTTCAAATTAATTCTCTTCCTGAAAGGTTAAAAAATTAACACCCAGGGTTTCGTCCATTTGGAGGAAATGAAAATTGAAATTTGAATTTCGAACTCGCCAAAGGGGTAAACAACCCTTACAAGGGCATACTTTTAGGCTTAGGCAAGACTTAGCCATAGGCTTAAGCTCCCGAACAACTGTTACAGTAGGCCGTAAGGCACATTTTAAACGTTTCGCCAACAGTTTTGGCGGGAAACATAAAATTGGCTGTAATTACCCTATTGGCCCCCAGCGAAATTTTTTTTTGCTAGGGGACGCCTCTTAGGGGGCCGGACCATTCCCGCAAAAAATTCCCCCTGTGGGCAATTAGAGGCACGAAATCGCATTCTGTAAAAACGTTTCCCCCAATGGGGATGATGTCTATGGTTTATAACAGACTAGGTAAACGCGCCCCCTTCGGGGCGCTTTACCTAACTCGCTTTCAGTTTTTATAACTTAATATCGCATTTATTTTACATCAAAGAGAGCAAACGTTACATAAATTTTTAAAATGTTGATGATTTATTACAAAAAGATTAAAATTTAGCCACAATTTAAAAGAGACACAAAATAAATCCTTTTTCATGAATCCTTTTTCATGTATTTTGATAGTGTAATTAGAAAGATGTCGCTCACATGAATAGAAAGATGTCTCTTACATAAGTAGAATGATGTCTCATTCATGCATTTTGATAGTGTATTCGAAAAGAAGAATCCCGGATTGCGACAAATATGGCCAACTTGTCGTAAATATCAAAAATAATGCCATCTTTTGATTTTCTCATCGAAAAGTAACCATAAAACATGTCTTGGATGTCAAAACACAAAAATCGCAATTCTGGATCCAAGATTGCGACAAAATGTCGCAAACTTGGTCGCAAATATCAAAAATAATATCATTTTCGGTTTTCCCATCAAAAAGTAACCATAAAACATGTCTTGGATGTCAAAACACAAAAATCGCAATTCTGGATCCAAGATTGCGACAAAATGTCGCAAACTTGGTCGCAAATATCAAAAATAATATCATTTTCGGTTTTCCCATCAAAAAGTAACCATAAAACATGTCTTGGATGTCAAAATGTCAAAAATCGCAATTCTGGATCCAAGATTGCGACAAATGTCGCAAACTTGGTCGCAAAAATAACGCGAAATTCGAACTCCCCGTAGTCGAAAACCTTTAAGGACCACTTTCCAGCTTTCTATCTCGCGCAGAAACCCCTCAACTAAAAATCGTGACACGCAGACAGACACATCGGTTTCTCTATATGGGATATCACACCATGGGAGTTTCTAGAGAGACGTAAATATTAATCCGTAAAAAATCATCATTTTTGGTGGGAATCCGAATGTGATATAATTTACAGATATTAAAAACAAGAATATAACTGGCCGACAAAAAATTTTGATTTGTTTGGGATTAAAAAATTCTGAAAAAATTATTTGGGATTTACAAATTATGCTATATTTTTAAAACTTTTTAACGCTTCAGATTATTTCTATTTCACAACAGGCAGTGGGGTGGTATATCCGCTGGACTATGCGAACATTCAATTTGTTCTTGGCTATTTTATAAGAAGCATAATGTGATTGACGATGATCGTACATTTATTTGTGACAAGGTGTTCCTTAAAACGCTGCCGGAGGACGTATTTAATGGAATTAGTGAGGTATACATACAATCAAATTAGAGCTCTAAGTTCAGCGCGGATGGATGTTGCCGAGGATCCATCCAGATATTACGTAATCACAATGTGGGGTCCGAATGCGGTTTTGTATTTACGGTAATTACGAATACGGTATTTGTATGAGGCCAATATGCCCGAAGTACCCCTTTTGATTTTGAGGGGGCCTAATTGGTGATTACGAATACGGTATTTGTATGGGGACAATAGCCCCGGAGTACCCCTTTTGATTTTGAGGGGGCCTAATTGGTGATTACGAATACGGTATTTGTATGGGGACAATAGCCCCGGAGTACCCCTTTTTGATTTTGAGGGGGTCCGCTTGGTGATTACGAATACATTATTTGTATGGGGCCAATATGCCCGAAGTACCCCTTTTGATTTTTAGGGGGCCTAATTGGTGATTACGAATACGGTATTTGTATGAGGCCAATATGCCCGAAGTACCCCTTTTGATTTTGAGGGGGCCTAATTGGTGATTACGAATACGGTATTTGTATGAGGCCAATATGCCCGAAGTACCCCTTTTGATTTTGAGGGGGCCTAATTGGTGATTACGAATACGGTATTTGTATGAGGCCAATATGCCCGAAGTACCCCTTTTGATTTTGAGGGGGCCTAATTGGTGATTACGAATACGGTATTTGTATGAGGCCAATATGCCCGAAGTACCCCTTTTGATTTTGAGGGGGCCTAATTGGTGATTACGAAAACGGTATTTGTATGGGGCCAATATGCCCGAAGTACCCCTTTTGATTTTGAGGGGGCCTAATTGGTGATTACGAATACGGTATTTGTATGAGGCCAATATGCCCGAAGTACCCCTTTTGATTTTGAGGGGGCCTAATTGGTGATTACGAATACGGTATTTGTATGAGGCCAATATGCCCGAAGTACCCCTTTTGATTTTGAGGGGGTCCGCTTGGTGATTACGAATACATTATTTGTATGAGGCCAATATGCCCGAAGTACCCGTTTTGATTTTGAGGGGGCCTAATTGGTGATTACGAATACGGTATTTGTATGAGGCCAATATGCCCGAAGTACCCCTTTTGATTTTGAGGGGGCCTAATTGGTGATTACGAAAACGGTATTTGTATGGCGCCAATATGCCCGAAGTACCCCTTTTGATTTTGAGGGGGCCTAATTGGTGATTACGAATACGGTATTTGTATGAGGCCAATATGCCCGAAGTACCCCTTTTGATTTTGAGGGGGTCCGCTTGGTGATTACGAATACATTATTTGTATGAGGCCAATATGCCCGAAGTACCCCTTTTGATTTTGAGGGGGCCTAATTGGTGATTACGAATACGGTATTTGTATGGGGCCAATATGCCCGAAGTACCCCTTTTGATTTTGAGGGGGCCTAATTGGTGATTACGAATACGGTATTTGTATGGGGCCAATATGCCCGAAGTACCCCTTTTGATTTTGAGGGGGCCTAATTGGTGATTACGAATACGGTATTTGTATGGGGACAATAGCCCCGGAGTACCCCTTTTGATTTTGAGGGGGCCTAATTGGTGATTACGAATACGGTATTTGTATGAGGCCAATATGCCCGAAGTACCCCTTTTGATTTTGAGGGGGTCCGCTTGGTGATTACGAATACATTATTTGTATGAGGCCAATATGCCCGAAGTACCCCTTTTGATTTTGGGGGGGCCCTAATTGGTGATTACGAATACGGTATTTGTATGGGGCCAATATGCCCGAAGTACCCCTTTTGATTTTGAGGGGGCCTAATTGGTGATTACGAATACGGTATTTGTATGAGGCCAATATGCCCGAAGTACCCCTTTTGATTTTGAGGGGGCCTAATTGGTGATTACGAATACGGTATTTGTATGGGGACAATAGCCCCGGAGTACCCCTTTTGATTTTGAGGGGGCCTAATTGGTGATTACGAATACGGTATTTGTATGGGGACAATAGCCCCGGAGTACCCCTTTTGATTTTGAGGGGGCCTAATTGGTGATTACGAATACGGTATTTGTATGGGGACAATAGCCCGGAGTCCCCCTTTTTTGATTTTGAGGGGGTCCGCTTGGTGATTACGAATACATTATTTGTATGGGGCCAATATGCCCGAAGTACCCCTTTTGATTTTGAGGGGGCCTAATTTGGTGATTACGAATACATTATTTGTATGGGGCCAATATGCCCGAAGTACCCCTTTTGATTTTGAGGGGGCCTAATTGGTGATTACGAATACGGTATTTGTATGGGGACAATAGCCCCGGAGTACCCCTTTTTATTAATGGAAGTCAAAATCCCAAAATTAGTTATTGTATTTTATTATTACAAAAGTATCAATTTCGGACTTCATGGAAAAGTTCAAAACCTAATACAAAAGCCAAAAAAATGTACAGTACCGTATTTTCAGTAATACAGCTCCCGGGGCTTTTTTATTTCAATACCCGGGTGTCTAGTTGATGGGGCTCAATTTAAGTGGCTAAATTTTTCGCGTCCGGTCGTAGGCGGGACGCGAAAAATGATTTTTGGCATGGTTTGTAAATTTTTGAAAATTTACACCAATTTGAATTCCCGCTGAAATTTTTTGGTAAATTGTTCAATATTTCACTACATTTGCCAAGAGAGCAAATGTCTTCGAAACTTTAAGGTTGAAATTAACATATTTTAGAAGTAATCGGGTAACTTTATGTGATATTTCAGAAATTCTTGAACGAGACAATTGCGGCCTCATTTGCATTTATCCTCGTTCACATTCCTTCTAGAGATGCATACTTGGATATGTACCCTCCGACATGGCAAGTGAACTATTGTGTTATGATTTCTATTTTATAGTTTTACGTTAGACAACTCTAAAAAATATCAAAATGAAATACAGTCGACCATTTAAGGACACCCCTTGGTCGGTCCCGGCAAAAACCTTATAATTTGAATGGGAGAGACCCTCGATTTAAGGACACCCCTTGGTCGGTCCCGAGGGGTGTCCTTAAATCGAGGGTCGACTGTATGTAGAAGCAAAATTGTTGGGACTGCAATAACCGGAAATACAGTTCATTCAGATGAATAATGTACTTCAGGAAGTTCTCTATTGTGGAAGAGAAGAACAACATTCGACCTCCATTATTGAATATGCTGACGAACGAAAAGCTGGAATTTCTTCGATGCAGAGTTTCCTTATTTGGTAACCAATTGGAGGCCGATGTCTTGCGCCGATCGAGAATAGCACAATGATAGCCCAAAGCTTAAATTAATTGAAATGATGAATTGAAATGATGGATTAAATGAAACATAAATGGATGAATGATTACTTTATGCCACGAATTTTTTGCAATCTTTACAGTTGGCATTACGTTTTTACACCCTCCTCGCTGACGCAGCTTCGCTGCGGCACCTTCGCGCTGCCACTCGTTTAACACTAAATTGGAAATATGTTCTTTATTCGGCTTAAATGTAACATAAATGGATGTGTGATAATATTGAAATTCACTGTTTAGCAGTGAAACAAAGGTTGTCCAATAAGTGTAAAGACAGATTATAGTCATTGAAAAAATTGGGATTTTTAACAAAGTAAATGATTTGTAATATTTAAACAAAGTAGCAATCACAAACAATATCGCATATATGGAATATAGTTTACTATTCTACGACGAATTTCATTCCATTTGGCGTCAGAGAATAAACTCTAAAATGATGATATATTAGTAATTAAGAAAAACAATTAAGGCAGGGTGTTATAGACTCGGCTCCAAAAATTAGGACATTTGCCCCAAAAACTAAGATTTCGGGGTCAAAAATAAGGACATTTTTATAATTTTTTCAAACCATAGGGTCCCCCCTATGGTTTTTTGGCAAAAATTTTTTCCAAGTGTATTCTTAGGGGTGCATTTTTCAAATTTTTAAAATTCGCGCCGAAACTATCATGCGAATATTTTTATTCTGCATGAATGAAAAAATAGCGCCGCAGGCGAAAATTTTTCAACTTTAGGCGATATTCATAAAAATTTGCACTATTTTTTAGGAAAAGTTGCTTTTATTTCAAAAATTCCCATTTGAAATTGGATATTGCGTGAAATAAGAACAAAATAAGAACATTGGCCAAAAATAAGGACAAATCTTAGAAATAAGGGCGTTTTATTTTTCTAAGATTTGGACCCTCAAAATAAGGACATATGAAACCCCTGAATTAAGGCATATTTTTACTTTAACCAAATTAAGTGATATTTTTAATCCCTTCATATTCTATTCAGAAAATGAGAAAATATATGTCACAAGCAAATAATTAAAATACCAGCAAATTAAAATCGCTCTTTTTGGAGATTTGGCTGATTTGGACGGAATTCGATGGTTTTGGCAGTATAAAGACAGTTTTAGACTGTAGATTGGTTGTTTTAAAGTGTTTTAGATTAAAGACAGTCAAAACTGTCTTTATACTGCCAAAACCATCGAATTCCGTCCAAAATGAGCAAAGCCCCGAAAACCCGATTAATTGCCGCTTTTTTGGCGACGTGCTTACAAACAAACCTCGTTGTACTTTTGAGCATCGGTCCATAATAAAACTTACTAAGATTTCAATGAGAAGCACTGTAAGACCAAAAAGATACATAAACATCATCTTGTCGAACTCAGTCGCTACAAAAATTCGTGCTATAAATGTACAGAATGCTGGAGCTGCCCATAAAATAAGTTGACAAAATAAATTTTCGTCCAGATTGCTCATTTGTTTGATGCATGGCAACGAATAGAAAGATGCTGAAAATCCTGACGATATGTCGGACAAGAACAAGCAGGTATCTCTAAAAAAACCTGTTGAATTGATAAAAGGACAATGTGGCGGGTACAACTCTGCTGGAACTGGAAAGCGGTACCCGTAAGTCTTTTGTATTAAGCAAGAGGATCAACGGACGCCACGGCGCCCGAGTCTGCTCTGTATAGGTAAATTTTGGTAAAAACTCATAAGAGATCTCGTGAGAATAAAGGCCTGTTTTCAATAGCGGTACCGATACCGAGACCGATACCGAGACCGAGACCTCCGTCAAAAAATCGCATTTTTCCATAAATTCTTTCAGATATGGCTAAAGTGCGACCAATACAAAACTTGTAGGGGAGACCCCTACGGTTCTTATAGAAAAGACCATTTTGCTGAATATCAACAATTAAATGTCGAGAGTGCGGATGCGAAAAAAATGCTGATTTTTTTTTCACAAAAATTCAAATTCATTTGAAATCATTTTACACGCGTCGGTACTCCGGTACTTTTTTGACGCGATCCGACCAAACGGTTTTTTGCATATGGTCGCACATGTCCTGGGCTCCATTTTATGAGTCTGGTAGCATGTTAGTTTAGTAGAAAAATGAGTACAGTGGTAATACAGTTACATTTTGCAAAAATTTCTTGCATATAACACCATTGCTACAGTATACATGTTACAACTTTCAATCAAAACAAAACCTAGTATAAAATCATAAAACATTTGCTCTCGTCTGCTCTTCTTTTTTCTTCCTGAAAACCTAATGTTTCACGTCTTCCGGACGAAACGCGCCTTTTAGCTTTGTTATCAGTTCCAAATCACTCGGTATGTAGTCAAAAATGTTGTTGGAAATCAGTGCCACAACGCCAGGATCAGCCTTGGGTGGTGGAGCCACCTTTCCAAAGAAACCTGTAACTTTCCTGAGCAAATCCCGGATTTCTTCCATGTGTCTCGTGAACTTTTCCAGCTCCGAGTTCAATTTAGCGTTAGCGTCAGTCAATTTTTTTATCTCATCTTTTGGGCGGTTTTGCGGTGTGTCCAAAGTCAGATTTCCTGGATTTTCTTTCTCCTTGAATTTATGAAATTTATTTTGATATCCTTGGATCTCCTCTATCAAATAGTTCCCGACCACTTCTGCCCACTTGACGTGCAATGCAGTATCGATTATTGCATCTAACCGTTCTGAAAAAGTCATCAAATACGCCTAGTATGGAAATAAAAAAAGTTATGACCTCTGCATTAGGGCCGGGATAAGACAACACTTGACCCACAAATCGATCCAGTCAAAAATTCGCATTTTTTGATTTGATAGTAAAAAATGCCAAAATTTAGATTTTACTTTTTATTATTATAATTTTATTTTTTACTATCAAAAAACCTTATGATACATTTCTTACCTAACTAGTGGGATATCGAGCCCCTCTAAGGCGCACTGTGTAAGTGGTAGACGAATAGAATCTCCCGTTTTTGACGCTCCCGGACCCCAAACTCGCGAGTACCCCCAAAAGCCGAGATTTTAGGGGGTTATCAATATCAGAATTGGGGTGGTTCCGCCACGAAAGTTGGGAAAACATGATTTTTTCGGTATTTGGGGGGGGGGGGGGTTTACAAAGGAAACTTACGCGTCGGGGCCAGAGATGAGATTTTGGCCCTTGCACAAAGGAAAATAGGTCTTTCTGAGAGCTAAATAAACCTAACAAAGACCCTATTAAACCTGCTGGTCGGTCCTTTGTGAACGCCCTAACTTTGCCCCCAACAATGTGTTGGGGGCTAAGTTAGGGCGTTGAATGTGTTGGGGGCTAAGTTAGGGCGTTGAATGTGTTGGGGCCTAAGCAAGCTCATTGTGAGAAGAGAGTGTTGTCTGTTCGTCTGCCTATTTCTTCACACAATAGCGTCAAATTTGTACGCACACAACACACGACCGACCAGCAGGTTTAATAGGGTCTTTGTTAGGTTTATTTAGCTCTCAGAAAGACCTATTTTCCTTTGTGTAAGGGCCAAAATCTCATCCCTGCTCATTACCAGCCTTATGAGTTAAGCTAAGAGTTAGGCTAAGTTAGGGCGTTGAATGTGTTGGGGCCTAAGCAAGCTCATTGTGAGAAGAGAGTGTTGTCTGTTCGTCTGCCTATTTCTTCACACAATAGCGTCAAATTTGTACGCACACAACACAGAGGGCTGATTTGAGTGAGGAGTAAGCAGACGAACAGACAACACTCTCTTCTCACAATGAGCTTGCTTAGGCCCCAACACATTCAACGCCCTAACTTAGCCCCCAACACATTGTTGGGGGCAAAGTTAGGGCGTTCACAAAGGACCGACCAGCAGGTTTAATAGGGTCTTTGTTAGGTTTATTTAGCTCTCAGAAAGACCTATTTTCCTTTGTGCAAGGGCCAAAATCTCATCCCTGGTCGGGGCTCGGATCCGGGCGTGTGATATACGAATCGCTTCCTCTCGGTGAGGGGAATCGATTGGTACCGGTCTTGCTGGCAACATTTGCGAGTACCGGGATTTGTGGCTTCCGGCAAATCCGGAAAATCCTGGATTTGGGGCGTCGTCCGCGGCAAAGCCGCGGGTTCTCCCATCTTGTTAGATACTAATGTGAACTTTTTAGCTTCATCTGAAACGATTTTTGACGAAACTTTTTGACTGGATCGGTTTGCGGGTCAAGTGTTGCCTCCCAGCCCTACTCTGCATCCCGAAATCCGGAGCAACAACAACAAGAATCTCCCCAAGAGGACTCCGCAAGAACTCAACGCGAAGAGCCCCGGGTGCAAATGGGTTGGAATTCTCCGGCCAGCCCACTGAAGAAACCGGATGAAGCAACCGCGGATTCCACCCACCTCAGGCCTAGCAAGCCGCGGGGCCCGTCTAACGGGCAGGGCCGGAGAACCTTGCTAAAAAGTCGCTAATGCTGAGGGCAGAACCCGCTGAAGGAAAAATTCGGGGTGGGCTACACCCGAACAATCCGCGAGCCACGGCTGCCAAAACAACGCCGCCAAAACGTGTAGCCCAGAACAAGCTCAGGATCGCTACCCTCAACTTAGGGAACACAGGATTGGGCGGGACCGACAAAGAAGCACGCCAAAATGAAGTGATGACCGGTCTCGAGCCGCTGAAATGGGACGTCTTAGGCTTAGGGGATATATATATGGACAAGCAAAGAAGACCAAAGCAGAAACTGCGGTGCCGAGATACACGCAGGCGAACAAGAAGGCAGAATTGGCGGAGTGGGATTCATCATCCGGCCGCAAATCAAGAAATATGTGAAGGATGTGCGGATAATCTCACACAGGATCGCAGTACTGCAATTGAAGCTCCCTAACAAAACAAGTCTCAAAGTTGTCCAAGTCTATGCTCCGCATAGCGGGACGAAGAGGAAAATCGACGATTTCTACAGAAAACTAGAAGACCAGCTAGACGACAACACAACAACAATCATCATGGGTGACTTCAACGCAAAAATCGGCAAAAGAACACTAGGAGAGACATACATCGGAACTCACGATGCTGATGCAAGAAATGAGAGCGGTGAAAAACTCGCAGCTTTCGCCCAATCGAACCACCATCACGTCTCAAACACGTTCTTCCAGAAACCCCTACGCAAGCGATGGACATGGAAATCAAACCTCCCTACAACTGCCAACAGCGAAATCGATTATGTGCTATGCAACAGACGCAAACTCATCACGAACATCGAACACATAGATCGACTAGCCGTGAGAAGCGACCACCGAATGGTACGAGCAACAATAAGAATCAAGTTTGATCGCAAGGAACACAAGAAAAGGGATCCCAGGGGAGAAACAGACGCCAACAAGCTAAAGACTAAAAGTTCAACTCAACAGTCCTCAGCGCAATGCTTTACGGATGCGAAACAGGGCTGGGAACTTTGATCACTAAAGACCCCAAAAATATTTTTTTAAATTCCGGTTTTAATTAATTAAAATATTTAAAAAAATCGCAAAATATTAAAAAAAATATTTTTTTTAATTAGCTATTTTTGCCGATTCTAGGCTTTAATTCTGCCTTTTTAGCCTTCATTGTTACTTCAGACTAAATTAAAAGCTAAAATTCAACAAAATATAACAAATTTTGGAAAAAAACAGCAAATTAAAAAAAAATTTTTTTTGAAAAATTTCGTAAAAAACATTTTTCGGCAAAATTTTTTGGTAAAATTTCTCCGCCAAAAAAAATTACAAAATTTGTCCAAAAATGCCAAAATATTTACTAAAATATAAGTAAAATTCCCAAAATGTGCAAAATATTTTTAAAATAAAAAAAATATTTAAAAAATATTTTAGTTAAAAAAAGTCCAAAATATTTTTTAAATATTTTTTTATTTTAAAAATATTTTTGGGGTCTTTATTGATCACGGGTCCGATCCGGTCCTTGGTGACCGCCAACCCGATCCGATCCCCAAAAAACCCGGTATTTCCGACCCGATCCGATCCGGTTCAAAATTTTTCACCAAATTTGGCTGTTTTTCAAAAATTTTCCCAAATCACCTAAATTTGTTGTTTATGCCTAAAGATGGGTCAAATTTACCAATTTTAAGTAAAATATTCCAAAATTAATGTTTTTTCATGAAATTGTACAATTGTACTACTTTTACCTAATTTTAAAATAACAGGAAGTAATAAAGAAAAAATAGCGCCGCAGGCGAAAATTTTTCAATTTTTGGAGATTTTCATATAAAAATTTGCACTATTTAAAAAATGTTTGAATGAGAAATGGTATCCAAATAGCGCCGCAGGCGAAAATTTTCTAATTTTTGAATGGTGGTTCATTAAAATTTTCTAAAATTTTTCCCGGCCGTGCCCGATAGGGCACGGCCGGCGGGAATTTAAATTTGAATTTCCCGGCCCAGTGCATTCTTAGGGTGCTTAAACCGGATGAAAAAAGCCAAAAAATCCGACCCGATACGATCCGACCCTCAAAAAACCCGGTTTTTCCGACCCGATCCGACCCGATCTCCCAGCCCTGATGCGAAACCTGGGCCATGACCGATTCCCTAGCAAACAAACTCAGCGTCACACAAAGAGCAATGGAAAGAAGAATGCTCGGGATAACCAGATGGGACCAACAAACCAACGAATCCATCCGCCAAAGAACACAAGTCAAGGACATAGCCCAGGAAGCTCTACTACGCAAGTGCAGATGGGCAGGCCACGTAGCAAGAAGAGAAAACGGAAGACCAAAGAAGCCACATTCTGGGAACCGAAGGACAGCAAAGGAAAGACCATAGAAGGCCACCACAGGGTTGGGGAAAGCCGGAAAGATGGAAAGACGAAATCATCAAAAAGCTTGGAAAGGACTGGCATCACGTAGCGATGGACCGCTAGAAATACCGAGCATTATGCGACGATACCTTCGCGCCGAAACAACACGGCTGATCACGAAGGAACAAGTAACTCTGCATCCCCCGGCATATCCCCACTTGCGTGAACCAAGTGTAAAGGTCCGAAATGTTGAATTCAAATTTTCGCGCCAAGAATGGAAACTCACCACTTTTTTTGCCAAGAATCTGTTTGCCCTTGGAAACGTTCCCAACGGCTCTTCTGGCTGCGGTTTTTCCCGATTTCAGGTTTCTAATATTTTCATATTCTTTTAGCATAGTCCTGAGCAGATCTCCGGCTTTATCAAATCTCATCTCGAATTTTTCAGTGAAGCCGACCTGCTCCTCGAATCCTGTCATGTCCTCTAATGTGCCTTTGTGAATCGCAGTATTGAATGAATGGAGAATCGTTTTTAGATTCTCTGCGAAAGAGATCAGGGAATCGGTAGCAGATTTTTCTGGATTCTCATCCGGAATCACCGTCAACGTCCCAGTTTTTGGCTTATCAGCCGGTTTACCAGCTGGCTTACCAGCCAAGTTATTGGCTGACGGGGCCCTTTTATATCGTGAATTGAGATCGAGAGTACATTGGGTGGTGATAAAAGGTGTTGAATATACAGTAGGAATAAAATAATGGCATAATGTCTTTTCTCCATAGGAATTGCCGCGCTTCACTCAACGTTTAAATTTCCTGCAATATATGCGTAGAGAAAAGGCAAAATCGTTCGGAAAAGGTACTATAGTAAAAGTAATATACCGTATTTTCTCTAATATAAGCCCCCCTATAATAGAAGCCCCCCTATAATAGACGCCCCCTAGAGAAAGAGAAATAGTGTGCAAAAATGAGAGGTTAGAGAAAAATTTTGCCCAAATTTGGGGGATTGAAATAATATAAGCCCCGGGGCTTATATTAGAGAAAATACGGTATACAGTCAAACCTCGTTAAGGGCCACCCATTCGGGACCGGGCCAAAAGGTGGCCCTTAAGCGGGGACATTTTTCCAAAGGCAAAAATGGCCAAAAATGCTCCAAAACGGTGTTTTTTGTGTTTTATGCCATTTTACCATTTTTATACTCATTTTCATTAAAATTACACAATTTTACCTTTGAAAAGGTAAAAAATACGGGATAGTTAAGGAATAGCCTCAAAATTCGACCCCGAATTTTGGGAATTTAGAGCAAAAATAAAGAAAAATGTTGGAAATTAGAAAAATTGCTAAAATTTCATGTGGTACTCCCTATGTTTTTTTTCTCCCGACCTCCCCACAGGCCCTAAAATTCTAAGTTCTAAAAAATTTTGTCCAAGTAGGAAGTAAAACTAGACCTAAAATACAATAGGCTAAAACTCCGAAAGTGATCGATACCACTACCAAAGAGGTTCCTGGACGTGTCTGAAATCAGACTCTGAATAGAAAAAAGACAGTCTATTCCAGATATAAATGACACGTAGTCGGACGCACGCAGCAGACGTGGCTGACCGCACCTGTCCATCGAACGGCGTACCTGTGTCTAACCGTAAGTTAAAGAAAAGATAAATAAGCAATGGAAAAGATGTGTAAATTTAACCTTTCATTGCCTGACCGTAAAATTTTGCTAATTTTTGGTATCCAAAGGTCATTTGGGCCCCTAATAACGGGATAAATATTATTTGTTAAAATTTGATCAAAAATGGCGATTTTCACGAGTTTGAAAATTTGGCGCGAATTCAAATTCGCGCCGAAAAAATCAGTTTTTCGAAAAAAAATTTTCCATGAGAATCAATTTTTCGGCCGTAAAAATCTATTTAGAAAAACTTTTTGCCGCAGAATGAGATTGCATGAAAAAACGCGATTTTCGATAAAATTGCAAAATATAACCATTTTTTAGCCAAAAAGTAGAGAAAAGTAAACAATTATGAGCATACATTGCCATTTACCGGACAAAAATCTCCATCCTTCGGTGGAGAAGTGAGTATTCCCAAAAAATTCCAAAGGAAAGACCATTAAAAATCTGGCACAATAATCTGGATCATTCCAGAAATAACTAGAACCTTCTCCAGAATATAAACATTCTCCAAATCTTCTGAAGCATTGAAACATTTCTAAAAAAGTTTCAGTAACTATTCGAGAATACTCCACAATAACCTAAAAATGGACTCTTTAGCCTGCGGCTGTTTTGTTTCTCTGTCCGTTCTATGTATCCCTGCTCTCTTTCTTGTCTATCTCTTTCTCTCCAATGAAGTAAGGCCTCCCATCCTGTGTCCTTTTGCCAGAAGATCAAGTCCAGCCTTTGACTTTTCGAACCATTTCCTATTCTCGCTCACTTTTTCTGCTACATAAAATCGATTGTCAAAATAGAATTCGAGAAAAAGTTTGCGCGACTTAAAATTTGAATCCAAAATTGTTCAAAATTGAATTTCGACGACAAATCGAAATTGTAAAAATCCGAGATTCATTGTCGTCCGCCATCCAACTCGTAGAGTTTCAGCCAAATCCTATTTCGAACTTTTGAAATCTGCGCGAGTTTCGAAACATTTAGATCCGAATCCAAACTTCAATCGGACTTTTTTAAATGTCATTTCGATTTTGACTCTCGTTTGATCCTACATCAAAGATTACATTTTTTACCAAATAACGGTTTCTTTCGTGATCACAGCCGAATATTAAAAAACCGTTACGAAGTTGAAAAGTTTGAAATACAAAATGTTGCATCGATGACAATACACTTGTTTTCTAATTGATGTGATCTCGCCATTTTCGACATTCACATCGCTCAAATACTAAACGAGTGCGATTTTTTGCTTGAATTCAGACAAAACTGATTGAGTCTAATCCGGAATGATATTATCGATTAAATCCACTTTTGAATTGCCGCCTTTTCTTTGCTAATTTCGCAAAGTGTCTCTTGTCAAAAATTAAGATCAATTAATTAATTCAATTCATTGTAACTGTAAATAAAAACGCATCCGCGAAATTTATTACATTTAATTCAAAATATAACATTCACATAAATACAAATAATGATGCAATGTACACAAATGCAATAAAAGTGCAAACAAAATGGCAACTTTATGGAACATCACGAGAATATCAAAGATTTGTGCTCGCAGCGATAAATGAGACCCATAATGACAAGTGTACTTTAAGAACAAAATGAAATAATTTAGATTCAGTCAAGGAATAAATAGCAAAAAGTCAATTAGTTTCGCATTCCGTTACAATTTTGCAATTAATGTTTCGAAAATCACTAACGGCACAACGGTCATTTGTTTGATATTACGCGTTCACTCCGCCGATGGAGTCCAGGATGTGCATTGCCATGGCACTGCTTCGGCTGTGCAACGCGGCAGCGTTCCCGTCGAGATGGTCGTCGCCGGCGGTCGTGGAGCCTTTGGAAAACGGATCCAGGATGAACTGAAAATTTTTTAATTAATTGTTTAAAAGTAGAAAGTATATTAGAGACATAATTTTCAGGATTTCGGAGCAGAACCAAACTAAAAAATAGACGAGGCCAACTTTTATCGTTGTCAAATTTCTTCAAAAATTGCTTAAAATTTACTTATTTTTGGAGCAAAAAAATCTGCTAATGTAGCAAAATAAAGTTTTCTCACTAAAGTAACATTTTTATTGTTTCGCAAACATTTACATTCCGTTTTAAATTCCCAAACCCTTGAGAAAAAAGTGAGGAAAGACGAAAAATGACAACTTTTGAAAGTTGGCATTTTGAAAATTTTGCAAAAACACACGAAATACCTCAAAATTTATCAAGAGCATCGAAAACCTGCAAACATTTCCACTCACCTTTTCCCCATTGAAGAAAGCCGACAGTCTTTCGACCATTCCGTCAAATGAATTCCTCAGCATTGACTGGTACTCCGACCGATCACTTCCCATCGCTGCCTCGTTGATTTTCAGCGCATCCGACAGTTCGGTCATTAGAATCCTGAAAAAAGATAATCAATATTCCATCGATCTTCCAAAAAACTTGAAATCTTACTTGAAAGCGGACACGAGCTTGGCGATTCCTGCGTTTCCGTACCTTTGCTTCTGCTCCGGGGCCGTAAACGCTTCGGCGTAAGCCAATACTCCGGCATTCACCTATAAGAATTTACATGTCACTTTTGCCAGGTCAGTTTGCCTGGAAGGAAACTAGATTTTGAATTGCCGCGTAAAGCATTGGTAAAATATAGGTCACAAGATTCCCCTTTCAAATTTGCTCCAAATCGTCAAATGCTAACTTCTGGAAGATTCTCGAAAGACAAGTAATGCTGAGACTCATCCTTCCAAGATGTTCCAGAACAAAAATTCTAGAATGTTCTGGAACAAAAATTCTATTTCCGGCCAATTTTTTAGATTAGCTTCGAAATTTCAATAACTTACAGTCGGACTAACAGAGCCCTGAAGGAACAACTGAAGCTGTTTGACGTCCAGCCTTCTCAGCGCGGACTTGTCAAATCCATAAGCTCCTCGCATAATGCCAGCGGCGTTCAGAATCCTGCGAATTTGAGCGGCTTTGAAAAGAAGACTGTCGCAGGCCAGCTCCAGGGGGTTCAGTATGAACTCGGTTCGATCCAAGACTTTCTGCCGCCGTCTGGTGTTGGGAAAACTTTTCTCGACTAAATTTTCAGGATAACGCTTCATTTTGTGGAAAAATTGATAAAATCTCTATTCCTTTCAATCTCACAGAAAATGAAATCTGATAGAATATATTTGCCAGCAAATTTTTCTGTGAGGTTGAAATGAATTGAGAATAGCAAACTTTTG
Organism: Ditylenchus destructor; assembly: GCA_022814885.1. Taxonomy (NCBI): domain Eukaryota; kingdom Metazoa; phylum Nematoda; class Chromadorea; order Rhabditida; family Anguinidae; genus Ditylenchus; species Ditylenchus destructor. The sequence goes on from JAKKPZ010000156.1 coordinate 25,733, forward strand.
GTCTTGCACTTAAACAAAACTAACGGACTTACCCGTTAAGACTATTCTCCTCACCGCCAATTTGGCCTGCTCGGGAGCCGTGCTCGGCACTGAGTCATCAGTCATTCTCTCCTCATACACAAAATTTTTCACGTTGGTATGCAGTCTGTAGCACATCGGGTCGTCGTCTTCCACGGTCGCTGTCGCAACATCGGCCCCAGTTTTCTCGGGATCAACGCTTTTCTGGAGCATTTTCGAGGAACAAGGCTCCACGTGGCCAACTTGGATATAGGCCGTGGACGGGTTGAGCCGCGCGACTTCGATCTGCTTCTTTTCCGGAGGCAGGATCTCGACCTGGTCCTGTCCCAGGGCATGTCTTACCGATTCGACCATGCGGTCACAGGCTTCAGCCAAGGAGGTGAGCTTCGGCTCGCGGTACACCCATTCGGTGTTGTGCTCGGAGCTGGAAAAGGTAACTATGAGATAGTTTTTACATGATTCTCGAGCATTTTTGGCTCGGCTCACATCTTGAGCCCATATCAGAATGGGGTCATATTCTCTAGCGTCTAACCGTAGTCGACCCTGTCTTTTGCTGAACTAGTGCGACATCACCACGCCCTCTGTCTCTCTAAAGTTGTCTGTCGTTAAGAGACGACGAGAAAATCAGACACAGGATTTTCAGTCTGGCCTTAGTGTCCCGGGATGGCCCGGGGACATTCGGCCAAAACTGAAGATATAACCATAGAATACGAGATTTGAGTGTCTGACCCTCTCGTTGTCTGTGAACCATAGGCGCCATAAGCGAGAGAGCGCGTTGATATCGCGAGCGGCCAGCAAAAGACAGAGCCGGCCTTGGTTAGACAGTAGAGAATATGACTCCATTGCGATAATACGCTCAAGAATTTTCTTTCGCACTCTTCTAATCCGCGCAAGAAACAGGCCAAACTCAATCTCTATAGGTGCACTATAGGGAACTTTTAACCTTTTTATGTAAATTCTTCGTTGTTTCAATTTAAAAACTCACCCAAAATGCTGCTCTCCCAGGAAAACGACTCTAAAGTACGAGCCCAAATGTCGCTTGCCGCTGGCCTTTACCTCTGCGGCTCGGCTGTTGGCCTGTTGCAATTCGGCGTAGAGACTGACCAAAGCTTTGTAGTCGTGTCTTTGCTCATAGATCGGAATGGCCATCCGACACAACGGGCCCACCGCTTCGTAGCGCTCGCTCAGCACCAATGTCTCCATGGTCTTCTCGATCCTCTTCGTGAAGTTTTCCTGGAATAAAAAATCTTAGAGGGTCTTGACACGTTAATTGGGGCAGACTATAGTTTTTAATCGGCACGAATGGCCAGGAATAGATAAGTAAAAATTTTTTAATGCGTCGAACTATGTAACCATTGCCTTACCACTGTGTAGTTGGCTTGTTGCGTGCTGTCCAAATGGTCATCGTAGACATTTTCTTCACTCGCAACTTTGTCGTTTATCATGTCAAGAAGGGACCAGTCGATTTTGGCGAATCCTGAAAAATTGTATGCACATGTTTTAGATTTTTCAGCAAGTCTTCAGAAAAACAGTTTTGAGTAAATTTTTTCTTGTTAAATATAGTGCCGGGATCATCGACAATTTTTGGACAGGTATCTAACAGGAATTAAAAAAAATTATCGAATCCTGAATCCCACCAAATGCCGATCTCAAAACTCACCTTTGGCCATCAATTCCTTGCCCATGATTGCTATAGCGTGAGCTTGACACACGGCCGCTTCAGAGTACCACTGCTCCGCTATGTGCGCACTTGCCAGTGAGTCGAACCAGGCACATCGCAACGCCGCCGACCCTCTATAACTGTTGGCCAATTGGATGTGCAAGTCGGCTAAGCGAATCTAAAAGGTCATCAAATAAAAAGTGAAAGGAAATGCACTTTAAAACTTACAGGATCGTTTGCGGCCTCCGAAATGGCGCTTGTCGCTTCGAGAACGCCCCGGAGCTGTTTGATGAGTTCCTGGAAAATAAAGTCAATAATCAATCGTCGTCATCGAGTTTTAGTCCCAAAATTTTGAGATTCTAAATTTATCTAGGATGAATCCAGAAAATTGACATTGCGTGATTTTTTTGCCGATTTTTGATAAATTTTCAAATTTTGTCATAGAATTCCACGTAAATCTCTCAATTTCTGCCCAAAATCTCACTAGGACTCCTTTCTCAAACAAAGTGTAGGCCCGTCTCTCTCCAAAGTTCAACACGAGCGATTCCAAAGCCTTCAGGCCCCTGTCGAATCTGGCACTTGTGGGAGTCAAGAGTGGCGGCTTGTGACCTAGCAAGTAAGCCAGGGCCACTCCTGTCTGCGATCCGGGTCTTCCCAATCTATCGGTGGCAGACGCAGAAGCCGAATTCTCCGCATAAGTGTCCAAGCCGGGCTGTTTCGCTAAAATTTTTCTGGGATTAGTTGAGATTTTATCCCCAAAACTTTTCAACCTAACAGAAAATTTAATGATAGATCAAGAAGCACGCTTAGAAATTATTATGGCGGCAATTTGAAAGTGCATTACTATAGCAGAGTGCAACGACCTATCCCCATTCGATCAATCAAAATAAGCAGAGCTGGGCTCAACACAGGGTATGAATCTCGCGCAGGTGCGCGAGTTGAGTAGTGGTCCCAAGAGCAAAGTTGCTTGGCATGACCTTATAAGCAACTTTGCTCTTTGGACCCCCACCCAACTCACGCGACTGCGCGAGATTCCATAAACTGAATTTCAAGTTTCTCGCCTTTTCCTTATTGGCATAATATTCTATCAGGTTTCATTTTCAGTCAGGTTGAAAGGATTTGGGAACAAGCCATATCTTTAAGCCATTTCATACCATATATGGAGGAAGCGACGTCGAATCCGTTCCGGAGCACCAGTTGAAGCAAAGCCGCGGCTGCGTTTTGGACCCGAGGGAATCGGCAGTTGAGTTGAAGCAACAGCGCTTCGATGAGTGAAGACAGCGGTTCGAGTGGACCACTCTGGAAGAATCGGGAAGAGAACTGAAATTGGAGATTTAAACATAGCACAATGCCTGGGGCATTTTGCAGAACTTAGTTCTTGGTTCAATTGTCATATACCGGTATAAAAAGAAATTAAAAGAATTACCCCACCTAACGGGGTTTTAAATTGCCATAAAATGCACGGTCGACGTGTGTGGTCCTTTGGTGTATGGCGCAGTCGAAGACGTCCCTCTGTCAGATCTGTTGAGTTGAGCAGCGCTGGGATCAAAATTTCACTTTGGAATCGGGCAAAGGACATATTCGCACAGTGCTATGTACCAAAGGACCACACACGTTGAATCTATTTTTACGATAATTTGAAACCCTGTGACCTGGAGACCTGAAGCCGATTTTTTTGCTTCGCTAAAAAATCCGCTCATCCTGGATGAGAAAATAAAACATCCTGGATTAGCCCAGGAGCAAAAATGATATAGCATTTTATAAAATTAGTAGTAGCCTCCAAGAAACCCAATGCCCACTCTCAAGATTGAAAGTTGCCTCAAGATCTTACCAAATTAATAAAAACCGCCAATCCTGCCAGCGCATGAAGTCGAACATTTTCCGGCCAGTTCGGCCCAAGAAGCTGGATCTCGAGTTCCAGGAGTCGTTGAAAGGCGGCGTCAATTGTTTCCATGTTCAATTGCTTAGCTCGTGTCTAAACAAAAAATCTTTGATCCCGAATTTGTCAATACTGAGCCGAAAATAAAAAGTTCTATACGGAGCTCAAAGTATAAAGTTTCCATACTGAACCCGAAATCCCGAGCTAAAATTACAAACCGCAATCTGATTGGCCAACGTCTGGCTCACTTCCAGCACGATCAGAGCCACTTCCTGCGTTAAATTTGATTCCTGGAGAAAACTGGTGGTCGTCGCCGAAGGCACTCCTAATGACGTTTCTGTAGAGGCATCTTCGTCGACGTTCAGCGCATTCACAACGATGTTTTGGGTGTCTAAAATGAGTATGATTATAATTTCTTATAGAAAAAATCGAGTCCCTCTAAGGCGCACTGTGAGTCCCCTCCGATACGGATTTCCCACTTTTTGACGCTCCCGGACCCCAAACTCGCGAGTACCCCCAAAACCCATGATTTTAGGGGGTATCAATGGCAGAATGGGGGTGGTCCCGCCACGAAAACCGAGAAAACGGCATTTTTTCAGTTTTTGGGGGGTTTCTACAAAGGAAACTTTTCAGTTGCAGCTCGGATCCGGGCGTGTGATACGTCAATCGGTTCGTCTCGGCGAGAGAAGACGATTAGTACCGGTCTCGCCGACAAAGATCGATTCTGCCCGGATTTATGGCTTCCGGAAATTCGGAAAATCCTGGATTTGGCCATGGGCTAATTTCCCAGTCGCAGCTCGGTTCCGGGCGTTAGCCTATTTTGATCTATGCTCGCTCTGTTTTGACCCATAATTCTTCCGTCTCAGAGTCGACTGACTCCAGAATTTTTTGAAAGTTTCGGCAAGGAAGCAACGGTAAATAACCAGCCAGACACGTACATTCTCTGCGCTCAGCCTTTCCAGTGGTCCTTTTGGTGTGCCACACACTGGCACCAAAATGGCTTATAAACAACATAAAAGACGGCATTAAGCTAACGGTTTCAGTTTAAATACCCAAATTTGAGGTTTTTGAACGGCCCACTGGGATTTGTACCCAGAGGGCCGTAATTTTGGAGCCTTTGTCGCTCTTCATGCCCCTGGCATATTTTTGGACATGCTTCACATGCTTTCTGAGGCTCATAACATTCTAAACAAAGCAAACACACTAAAAAGACCATTGCAAAAGCAATATCGAATTCCTTGTAATTAGAACATTATTTTAAAAATGAAAAATTCTAGAAGTTTCTATTAGTGTCTGGTACCAGAAGGTAACCAATATCCAAGGCTAACTTTTGGTATCAAACACTTCTGGAAGTTTCTAGAACTTTTTTAAAAATAAACGCCACCGTTCGTCATTACAGATAATACGATATACAGCCTCAACCGATCAAATTTCACCAATAAAGTTCAAGACTAACTCGAAACATTCGTCGATGTTGATGACAAATGGCTGTCAAGAGTGAATGATCTTTGATCAGTCTGGAAGTTGACTGCCACTTTCATGGCCGCTTTTTGCCTCCTGGCGTGTTCCCTCTCGTGATGAGGCCTTCCTCTGTAACGGAACATGAACAGAGCCAATTCCAACAGCCGAATGAAGTCCAAATAGACATTGCTCGTTGAGGTATTCGAGGCATTTTCTCGTTGCCCCGAGCTTTGGGTCGAAAGATTTGCACCGAGATTTGGGTCGTGGTTCTTCATACTTTCCTGCGAACACCAAAGAGCGCCGATTGTCTTCTTGGGAAGTTTGTTGAGAACGAACAGAACGCACAGCAGCAAATCCCGGGATTCATTCTGGAAATGTTGCGTTTGATAAAGGTGCAAATAGTTCAAAATTTTCCAAACCTTGTCCAGTTTTTCCGCAAAGGCTGCAATGGTCGCGGGATTGTTGCTTTGGGGACATCCGGAAGTGGTGGCCTGGCTTCCGTCGACGCTCGGCGTCTGCGATGGCAACGTGGAGGCTTTCGATGAGGAGCGCAGCGCCTTCGGCATTCCCAAGCTGGCCATGCCGCTCAGAGAGCTCGTGGCTGTCGCGCTGTTGTCATTGTCCAGCATTTGGCTCGCATTTCCTTTGTGGTCAGCTGTCAAGGATCGGCTTTTCAGCTGAGTGGCAGCTGAAATTGAGAGAATAACTGTAGATCGGGATTGATCATTGGTCATCGAAACGAAGTTTTTGGTTCAAGGGAATACTTTTTGTTCTGTATTATAGCCCCGGGGGCTTTATTATTTCAATATGTATTCCTGGCAAAAAATTTCTCCTCATCTGTTAGCCATAGACGCCTTAAGCATTCAGTGACAATGAATCCAGAATCGTAACTTACTCAAATTTGGTGCTGGAGAATGGTCCGGCGAGTCAGCAGAAGTCTTTGCCGTAGCTTCCAATTCTCGAATGTTCTCGATGGCCAGCCTGATGATTGGTGTGTAGAGAATCGCTATTCGGTTTTGGGTTGACTGAAAGTTAGATTGTCGAAATAAGAGTGCATATTCATAAATTTATATACTCTTGACTCACCGAATCCGTGTATCTCGAGTCGGCACTGTGCTTCGCGAGCAGATTCCTCATCAGCATTACTACCTGTCTTCTATACTCGCGCGGGTCCTTTAGAGCTGATGCCAGTTCCTGGAAAACGACGCCTGCCAGAAAATGAGTCTGGCAATAGGTTGGGCTCAGGTAGAAGTGTTCCACGTAATTCGCGTCTGAAAGGCTTGTGGTATAATCAAGAGCTGGGTTCTCAGGTACTGAATACATTTTTAAGAAAGACGGAATTTTGGGTGCTAGTAACTTTTTTGGTACTAGTTTCGAAAGTACATGCCAAAAAAAGGTATTTTATGCCAAAAAAGTACTTTGGAGATGAGAAGATTAACCACTAAAAGGACTATGAATTATGGGAGAGTGCAGAGAAAAAGGAAATTAATAGTACAAGTTTATGGTATCCTTTGACTTATCTTCTTCTCAGTCCACGTACGAACTAAGATAGTAGTTTATTTTAAGTGAAAAAATTCTAGAAGCTTCCAGAAGTGTATGGTACCAGAAGGTAGCCAACAGCCAGGGCTCTCTGTTGAAAAACTCACATCTGTCAGCCTCTGTGGACTCTTGAATGGCAGTGTTTGTCGAGAATATTTGAGCGAAGAACTTTGACAAAAATCCTCCAGCGGTCGGCTTCGCTGACAGTGGTCCTGAAACGAAAACTCGGTTTATTCAGTCGCTACTTTAAACAGTATAGTGCAATTCAAACCGTTATCAGTTAGGGTTGTGGGGTCACCTCTCATCACACTTCCGTTTTTGTCAGTGAGTAATGGTAGACATAGCGGGAGCCAGTGCTCGTGGCCGGATATGATTTGGAGGAGCTCGAGCTTGTAGACGCGCAGGGCCTGAAAATGACAGTGCTATAGAGTAAATCATTGTTAGTGTACTGTGTTAAATATAAATATACATGTTAGGGTACTTTATATAGCGGTCCTATGGGAATGCCGATATTTGTTTTAACTTAGGGACCAGCTTTCACTATATTTGCTAAAAATTACTTTCTCTATCTTAACTTTTTGCCCAGATTACAACGTCATTTTAAGGTTCCAATGTGGACACATTTTTTAAAGAAAAAGGTCAAAGTATTCCATTATACTAGATGATTGATCTATGAACTGAACTTATTCACTCTAGAATATTCCATATTCACTCTAGAATTGTTGCTAGAGTAATTTGCTTAGACTAAAGATGATAACTGAACTGATGACTGTTAATATTCTAGCTTACTCTTGAATTGTTGCCATCCAATTTCTCGATCACATAGTGGATTTCGTTCATAATCGTGAACCGGTCGGTCAAAGACAAGCAGTACTGAAAGTTTCGGGATTAGAACGGAAACACAACAATCAAAAAAAAGGCTCCAATAAACCTTGAGGAAATTCGCCAGCGACACATTGGCCTGTCTCGTCTCCACCGGCAAGTCCTTGTGCTTTGCGATTATTTGAGTGGTCATGAGTTGCACGAAGCCTTCTATCCGGAATATTACCTCGGCTGGGAAGCGCTCGCGGCGAGGGGCCTGGAAGTTGAATTTTCGCATATTTGTTAAATTTTTCATTTTTTCAACTTTTTACACAAAGTGATTTGGCCAAAAATTTCCTATAGAATTCTTTAAAAAATATTTGTCGACATATTAGCTCCGAAAACTTATTTCAGCAAAGATTTTAATAAAGACCAATAGAATCAGGTCCGGCTCACGATTTGGCCCGGGCGCTATTTATTGCCTGGTTTATGATAGCACAGGACAAGATAATTTGGCCCAGGCTAAGATAATCTGGCCCAGTTTCTAGGATCAAACCCAATTTCCAGAATCGATTTCCCGGAACAAGGACAGTAAATTTTTGACCCGGAAGAGAATGGGCGGAAATTTTTGGTACGGAAGTGAAAATGGACCCTGAATTTTTGAATCAGTTATTATCGAAATCAGTTTTCTGCTACAAACATTGTAGAATGTTAAAATAAAAGTGCAAACTGTTGCAAAACTTTAAACTTTGAAGGAACAAATACTGAATAGCAAAAAAGCCAAATCCAAAAACAATTTTCGACAATTTTTATGATTTTTATTTCCATATTGTTAGAAACAAAAATCCTCACCTTGAACAATTTGTTCCTGATCAGCCATTGCGCCATGCACTTTACCGTACAATCGATAAAGAACCAAAGTTGGCGAAAAATGCAGCCAATCGCTTTGTTGTCGCCCAGGACGTTGCGAATCTGAAAAAAATTCACGTAAAATTTCCTTTTATGAAAAATTTCTCACAAGCATCGGAACGTATTTGCACAGAGCGCCGTGTGTGGTCTCATCTGTCTCAACGGAAATTATGTAGCGCAGGTGGTAGTAGACGAACTGGCGAAGAATATCGTGCCGGGACTTGTGCTCTCCTATCCGGTCCACGATCACCATCAAGACACTGAAAACGAGAATGTACTTAAAAGCTCACGCAGAAACGTTTCGCATTCGCATTTTTCCCAGGTACCGAATTTTTTATCGGAAAAAGTTATAATTTTGCTAGAATTTTTTTTATCAATTCAGTTTTTTTATTTGAAAGTTCACGCAGAAGCGTGTACTTTGATCATTGAATTTTTTTATCAAAAGCCCGCTTTGGATAATTTTCTGTAATAAAAACTCAAAATTTGGATCATTTTTAAAAATTTCCGTCATTAGTGAAACCTTGGGAGTTCTTAGCGCTAAGTCCAATTTAGCAAAAAAATCCAACGCACTTGAGAGCATTCATTGCAACTTCGTCAGAGTTTGTGCAAACGAGCAAAGTCAAGAGCCGGTTGAGTATAGTGTGCAGGAATGGAATCAGGTGGTAAATGTCCTCAACGCATGCCAATGCCTGAAGGAAAAATTTAAGTAAGACATTGAAAAGTATTGTACCATGAAAAGACTATGCAAAAGTTAGAGCACAGAGTGCGAAGCAAATGATGTGTTGTTAAGCCTAGTTTAAATTCCCAGTTTGGGCAGAGAACAAAAGAGAATTTGTGTTCTCTGTCCGGTTTTGGTTATTAAACCGGGCTTAAGCGCATAGGTTTCGCACTCGCACTCTTTGCTCCAAGCTTAGTACTTAGTAGTTACCTTCATTTTCTCGACCATCCTCTTAAAATCCGCCATCATCGACGACGCGTCTGAACCTGCCGCCTCAACCAGAGCGTTTTCCACGTACGGCGAACAGGAGCGATTCGTCAGCCCGGTCATAGTGCTCGAGAACTTGCGGTTATTGTTCGCCAAATTGTGTTCGTCGTCTGACGGCGCGATGATCGGACAGTTCCGGTCAATGGTTTGGCAACATTGGAAGAAGGCTTGCACTTTCTCGTTCGAAGAGCTGAAATTTCAATAGGTTGTTATTGATCTAGATTTCAGTAGAAGTACTTACTAGACGGACGAAATTAGCCTCAGGCGAACTCGGAAGAGAGGCCGGCCGTTCTCCACAAACTTTACGTCCGGCGCGCTCGGCTGAAATAGTTTGATAAAATCTATAGCTTAATACCGCAATATTTGATGCGCTATCCTTGAATGTTTCAAAACTGCGAATGAATTAGAATTCGCGGTAGCCAGAAAATGCTAAGCTATGCGGGTAACATTCTAGAAGGGTGAGTAATGTCTCAATCAAACGCCCAAAGCCTCAGCATTAATTTGAGACGTTACATATCATACATATACTGCCTCTGACCTAACACAAAGGCAGATTTGAATATGTCGATTTGAATTGGCGCCAGTGGCGCCAATTCAATTTAGAATGGGGCTAGCGCAAATCTGATATTGCTAAACCCCTCTAAAACCTAATTTTAAAGGGGGTTAGCAATATCAGATTTACGCTAGCCCCCTTCTACATTGAACTGGCGCCCCTGGCGCCAATTCAAATCGACATATTCAAATCTGCCTTTGTGTTAGGTCAAAGGCAGTATATCATCCTTCTAGAATGTTCCAGAACAGAATGACAAAATAAACCTCTCTCGCTTGCCCAGGGCCTTGACACTTGACATATCCTGGAGGAAGATTGATAGCAACCGGCAAGTCGAAAGACTCAGAGTCCTCCGACATTATCAGATATTGGCAGCCATCGTTGCTGGAACGAACCAAGGGCAGCCAGGCGTATCCGATCGATGACTCAATTGCTTGCTGAAAGTGAAAGTGCAAATTATAAAAATTCCGAAAAAAATCAGGAATTCCAAGAAATTTACCTCATGCGAAGACTTTGGCGAGAGAGCGTTTGCGACGGAAATGTGAGTGAATTCGAAGAGAAGGTGGTCAGTGGGGTCCAAAGCACAAGGTAACTGGACTTTGATCTCGTCATCGAACTGAGGATTTTGCTCGTGGTATTGAACTGCGCAAGTTTTTGACGCGACAAATGGACCTTGCTGTGAGTCATTCCGATCGAGAATCACTGGACTTCCGGTCTAAAATGAGAAAAATTAGTCTTGGCCTTGAGAAATTTGGCAAAAATTTGGAACATTTTCGGAGATAAATTTTAAAGTTCAAAAACGAAATTGCCGCAGTTTTTGGCATTGTGTCTTCTTGGACGTTTCTGTCCTCTAATCATAAGATCTTTGATCACCTTCATGTTTAAAGTGATGAAGGATTTTTCTGAAGTTGGAAGGCCAAAGGAACTGAAAAAACCAGGAAAATCTCTAATTTGAGTCAGAAAAATATAAGGATTTCAGAGATCAAAGTTCGATTTTCGTGTCTCTCCACAGGAACCCACGCGCTAGATGTGCTCCTGCGCGAGATCTACCCTCTCTTCATTTAAGGGAGCAGAAAACTTGGATCCGGCAAACTGAGACCTGTCATTGCCCAAATTTGGGATCTCAGGATCTCGCGCAAGTGCACATCTCACGCGGGAGTCCCAAAAGCAAAATTGCTGCCAAGCAGCTTTGTTCTTGGACCCGCGCGCGAGATGCCCAGCAGCGCGAGATCCAGAGATCCTGTATTTGGTCAATGTCGGTTCCCGATTATCCTAGCTCGGTTCACTTATGTTCCCAAAATTTCATATAAGTGTACGACGAAGTCGCCTACCTTCGCACTTTGCTGACTGCCCGAGACAAACTTCACAGTGCAGGCGATGTTTCTGGCTCGGCTGAACGCTTTTTGGCTTCCATAGGACAAAGTTGTGGGGTAGACGTAGAGCAGGTTGACCAAGCTCTTGAACGGCTCCGACACAAGAGATTCCGTCACGAATGATTGTAACTCGAAAGCTGGAGCCAGAGGACTGTCAGGTGGAGCGCGCCAGGGCCGAAGCGGCAGCAAAGACGGCGAAATCCGCACTGAAAATGCAACATTGTAAGGTTTTTGAGAAAATTTGAAAATAAAAAACTTACATGAGATGCCTTGCAGGACAAGAGGAATATCTAACTCAGACATGGGTGTTAGTGCACTTTAAGAGCGCAAGAGCCAAAATTTCGAAAAATTTTTCCGGTTTTCGGAAACCCCGTTTTTAGGGTTTTTCTATGCTCTGAGACTGAAAAGTGGCAAATTTTCAGTTTTGAGCCGATTTCTTGCCATTTTGGGTCATTGAAAGCATTAATTTGGACTGTTTTGCAGAGAGACGGTGAAAATTTGGTCAAAACTTGCGATTTTTAGGCAAAAGGAAACATCTAGAAAGATAACTTACTTGGCAAATCCGCGACCGTCGACGTAATATCCACGTCCACGGTCATTGTCGCTCCTGGCAGGGCGTTCAATTTCCCGGATTTTTCCAACTTTGCAAACTCATTCAAATATTTCTGCAAGTCCGATTCGTTCAAACGACTCTCGCATTTGTACAATTGCAGCGTTTTCGCGGCATTCGTTCCAAAACCGCCTCCGGCGTGGCACATTGAGGGGAATACTGGCCTGAAATTTACGATTCTCGTACTTGTTTTCCAAAGGAATTGCTGACGAAATTTGCCCGATTTTGTCATTTTTGGGCGGTTTTCGCTATATTGGCAATAAATCTGATGTTACTGTATCTATGTCATTTTTGTCTAGTTTCTATTTTTCTAATAAGTTGATAGGTGAAGCTCCCCCCCCCAATAGAATCTCCCACTTTTTGGGGGTCCCGGACCCCAAACTCGCGAGTACCCCCCCAAAACCCATGATTTTAGGGGGGGTTATCAATGTCAGATTTGGGGTGGTCCCGCCACGAAAAGCGAGAAAACGCCATTTTTTCAGCTTTTCGGGGGTTTTTACAAAGAAAACTTTTCGAGTTCCGCTCCTTTCTGGACGCACGATACGTCAAAATGCTCCCCGGAGAATTCTAAGAACGAATCTGCAAAAAAAATCCCGTGCAGATCACATGAAATTCAAATTATGGCCAAAAACGTGCCAAAAATGGCACTTTTACCCCCCCCCATGGATGATCATGGGCGCCGCCATGCGGCGTAGCCGCTGGGTGGTCCTATGGAATTTTTGTCTAGTTTCTAATTTATATGCAAAAATTTTTAATTCGCGGCAAAAACATCGTTTCGTCAAGTTTTTCCATAGCATTTCCATCACTTCTTCCTGATAAGTGCAAAAACATTGATTAAATTGGCACTTTTAGCGCGAATTCAGAAATTTGAAAAAGCACTAAAAACTAGAAAAAAGTTTACATAGATACAGTAACATCAGATTTATGGCCAAAATAGTGCAAACCGGCCAAAAATGTCAAAATTGGTCAAATTTCATCAAAATTTTCACCATTCCAGTAATCCTTAAAGATTTGGTATGGCATTAGGCTTAAGAATTTACCTGACAGTCCAAGCAAAACTGCTTCGATAATGTGCCAGCTTCTGTGTGGCCGTCTTGATGGACTTGGACAGTCGGGTGGCCGCCTTCGTGTCAGACACTCCGGCTGATTTGGTGTACAGGTCGGTGGGAAAGTCGGAGAGGAGACGCTCAATTTTGGCGACGAGGAATATGTCCGGTCTCGGATTGGGAATGTGGCAGATCAGCTGAAAATGATTTCAAATTAAAAATGATAAAGGCCATGTAAGGAGTTGCAAATAAAGATCAAAGACCACGTCCCAATTTAGGTGACACCCGAAAATTTCACCTCATTGGCATTTTTAACCATAATTTTTTCTTGAACTTTCTAGAAGAATGAGCTTAAATTAAATTTGGATCACCAGATTCGTGTGCCCCTGATTGGGCACAACGCCAATGCCAAAGGCTTTTGCAAAGGTACGAGTCTTAGGATCAAATTTTTGGCTCAATCTGACCCATAGGGTCTAACTAAGGTACAACGCAAGCCTAAGGGTCATGCCAAACCTAAGGGTCCAGTTGGGACGCCCAGCTTTCGTTTACTCGTTTTAGAGCTAGCGAAGTTTCGGATATCTATGAATCTAAAGGTACCTTGTTCGCATTTGAATGGAGCAAGATATTCCGGCTGATCCCGTTGACTTTTATGGTTGCGCTATGGCCGTCATCCGAAGTCGCTGAACTTGAATTGGCCAGGTCCGGAGGGCATACATTCATGTGGAACTCCTCCGAGATGCGCACGCCCATGCTGGCGTCGTAGAGGAACAGTCGTATGAAGAAGGGCTCGATCTGAAAAATTGTTCTTTGATACAAATTTTGGAAGAGACCGTTTTTTTCATAAATTTTATAAAAGCGGCCCTCTTCCGAGCAAAAATAGCTGTGAAAGTGAGTATAACAAGAAAAACAGCCGGATCTTTCAAGAATGCATACCTGAGCTGGAGCCGCTCCTGCCAACGCCATCTTGATGTTCACATTCTGCACCTCTGCCACGAACAAAATCGCGGGCCTTTCGGCGGTGAACGAAGAAATCGAAGGTGAAGGACTCGACGACCTCCCACCTCTGTCACTCTCGTCACTTTTCGCGACACTTGTTTCGTTTCCGGTCCGAGTCAATGGCTTTATATCCACAAATCCCGAATATTTCCGCCCAACTAATGGGGAATCCGTGAATTGAGTGTTCATCGAGGAAACCGCCGATGACGTGGTCGAGTTTCGCTGCAGGCCGCGTTGGCGATGTTGCGCTTTCGGAGAGTGCAATAGAGTTGACACAGAGCCTTCTGGTTCCTTGAGGGGCTGAAAATGGGGGAATGATGGAATTGGAAAGAAAAAAATTTTCGGATCCTGAGAATGTTGGTCTATAATCTTTGGTCAACATTGCTCATTGAATTTTTCGCGCAGTTGACTGACATTGGTAAGGTAACCGTCGCAATTATCAGTCAGTAGGACCGTGACTGACTATCATCTTATCAATCATAATCAGAAACGTGTCCAGAAAACTTGCCTCCAAATCCCAGTACAGTGAGAAAACGTTTCTTCTGTCGACAATGGGCGGGTGCAGAGCTTTGGCCGCTGTGTTCCGGCCCCTCCAGACCATACCCATACTAGGATCACGATCTAAAAAGTGATATGGATCATGTGAACATGGCAACTTAATCTCTACAAGTATGGCATGAGTCACTTACAACTGCTATAACTGTCCTCACTCGTCAGACTCTCGGTGTCTTGGGCTGTGGTCGCGCCGGGTTGGACTGACGCGCCACGGCTCGATCCCAGGGAAACGCTGTCTTCTGAAAAGAAAGAAAAGTAGTATTAAAATTTTTTTCTTGTTTTTGCAATTGGATCTTTGCACTTTTAGACAAAAGTTTGGAATCGTGCCATTTTTGCGAAAATGTGACTAATTTTCAAAAATTTGAACTCAGGAAAGCTTACCTTTACTATTGAACGTCGTGGCCAGCGCTCTGTCGATTTCCATGGCCCAGATCTCCAGCTCGGAGTCATTTTCGGCGGCCAAGATCAAAGTACGCTTGTCATTCTCGGGATTCGATGCCACCTGAAGCACCGCTTTGCCCTTTTTGGTGGTCTTCTGGACGGCCGTTTTTATTTCCAGAGGGGGCTGGCTCTGAGTGTTGGCCAAAGCCGAGCCGTGTTTCGGATGTTTGAGGACTTCGATTTGCAGCCGGCCGTCTTCGTCTCGGCGAACGATGCAGTAGCGCTTCTTTTCGCTCTGCAAATTGTATTCGATAAAAGTACATTCCAGAAATTGAAAAAAAAACATTTATATCAAATTTATAACCAAGAAAGAAAAAGTTGGACAAATTTTCAAACGGTGTTAAAAAAATTTAAAATATTAATCCAGAAAGCGATTTCCTGGAAAAGGCCAAAAAGTGAGGTGACAAAACCCAGGATTTTGGATTCGAAAATCGTGTTTTCAAAAAAATTCTGAATTGCGCGTTGTAAACTAGAGAAAAAATTGATATAGAGACAGTTACATCAAACTTATACAGTTTGTACAAAAGCTATACGAACACCTCACTTTTTGGCGTTATGTCATATTTTTGAAAAAGAGTTTCGTGAACTGAACATCGCAAATAAAACATCGACCACATTTCAATTGAAGTTCAAGTTCCCAAAAAATACCAATTTTCCATACAAAATGTCAACTTGAACTTTAACCAAAAATTTTACCTATGTTTTATTTGCGATGTTCAGTGCGGTTTTTTGTGCCTGGTGCGGAAAAGTCTCTAGTTTCTGGACCACGCATCCGATTTTTGACAGAACGCCAAAAAGTGCCAATTTTGGCAATTTTTTGAAAATGTCTCGAAATTGTCAAAAAATCCATGTGGTCCCCCCTATGGATCGAAAAAATTTTTTGTCGATTTTTTTGCCTGAAAAAGTGTTTTCTAGGGTAATTTGATGCGCTGATCACGAAAATGACGTTAATTTTTAGATTTTTACACAATTTTTATGAAATTTGCCAATTGACATGTCAAAAAAGGGTGTTCGTATAGCTTTTGTACAGTGAAAAAATCAATCGGTCAAATAAAAGTTTCAAAAATTCAAAGGTGGTCGAGCAGTTTTGACATAATTTCTAGGTTATCATGGAAGCTCTAACTTTCTGTTAAATTAGTTTCGAAACTCTTTTTCAAAAATATGACATAACGCCAAAAAGTGAGGTGTTCGTATAGCTTTTGTACAAACTGTAGCCAGCATAGTTAGAACTGGTGTAAATTTTCGTGAAAAAATCAGCGCCGTAAAGGATATAGAATGCCCAAAAACCGATACAAGCCCTCTGGGCATGTAATTTCCACGTGGGTGGTCCAATCGAGAATCTGACAATAACTGGCTTAGTATTAAATCTAAAATTTTACTCACTCTGAAATTATCCACAAAACTGCTTTCGCCAGGGACTACCACCAAATATCCTTCCTTGATCACATCGGATGACGATGGCTGTTGGCCAATTAGAAGCTGAAAATTTTTTCATAGATTAAATAAAATCCAGAAAAATTTGCTAAGTTTTGTTACCATTTTTTCTTCCATTAACGCAACATCAGATTCAAATTTCAGTTCCGAGAGTCCTTGTGGAGGGTCAAATCTGAAAAATGATGCAAAATTTGAGAAAATTTTCTAAAAATCTTCGGAATTTGAAAAATTACTTTTTGAAATCTCCCGCAAATTTGGCGTAGTTGAAAGTGATGATGCTGTAGGGCGAGGAGTAATGTTTCAAGGAATCCTGAAATCCACAAAAAAAACTTAATAGTGTTCCACATAAACAGGATGAAATCCTCACTATGGTCAGCAGCCATTGAGCGTCTCTGATGTGATCTTTGGTCACTGATGCGACGGCGGTTCTCTCTTTTGGGTAGACGAAGGATTCCTGGAATTTTAAGCAAAAATTATTTTCTCGGAACAAATCGTATCTTTTTCGTATCACAAAATTTTTCTTTTTTTCAATCTTATAAAAAGTTTTTGGATCACCAAATTTCCATTATGCTCGATAATTTCCTGTGAAACATATCTAACGGAGGAGGTCCCAATTCTAGAACATTCTAAAAGTATGACGATTTTTAGCTGAAAGCCTGGCTTTGTTGGTGGCAAGGCCTCTGATTTTTGTTCAAGGCAGGCAAAATCAAATTTTGTTCAGGAATTTGGTGGGGAACCGGTCAAAACCCCAGCGGCCATTTTTGCCATAACTTTTTTTCTGGAACATTCTAGAGGGGTGGGTAATGGCTCAAATGAGAGCTAAGGCTCTGGGCTACCGATCAGTATATTTCACGCCTAATCTCGATGCAAGATTTTCGAGATTCAAGTCATTTTGTCTCAAATTCTCGACTTTTTTTTGAAAGTTCGAGTATTTGAGACAAAAAGACTTGAATTTCGAGAACCTTGAATCGAGGTCTGGCAAGCAATATACCGATCGATAGCCCAGAGACTTAGCTCTGCTCTGAGTCATTACACATCCCTCTAGAATGTCCCAGAAAAAGTTATAGCGAAAATGGCTGCGGGGGAGGGTTTTGACCGGGACTCAATTTGGCTTAGTGCCAAGTTTGCGACCAAAAAAGACTCACCGAGATGTCGTCTCTCAAGAACAAGAGCAGGTCCCTGTCTCTGTCGTGCTCGAGCTGCGCACTCTTCTCCACCACAAACTTCTCGTAGTCCATCGGAGTGGCGATTGGGGGTGCGCGCTAAAAACGATAAAAATTTCAGGAACCAAATTTTTGGTACAATCAAAAGTTCAAATTTACCACGGGATTCGCGGCATTGAGTACCCTGGAGACGGCTTCTCTCGTTTCTCTGGCCTGGCCCGGCTTGCCCACGGCCGAAGTGAATCTGAAGAAAAAATTGGTATAGAATATCAAAGTTCAATTGCATTTTTAAACTCCCGCTGCTTTCTTCAACATTTCTCGGATTTAGAATCCAAACCAAATTTGAATTGGCGCGAAGTAGATTTTTTAAAGTTTTCACCATAATTTCCGCTAATTTGCGTTTAACCTTTAAAAATATCCTAAAAAAATGTCTAAAAAGTTGCCAAATTGCAGCAAACCGTTTTCTAAAAATTCAAATACGGGCCAAAAATTGAAATGTAATTAAAAATTTTGGATTTGGAATTTCTCACAATTTTTAAAATTATAAACCAAAAATTGCAATTCTGTTCCAAATTGCCGCCATTTTTCGAAATTCCTCATCTTTGACAATTTTTCTCCAACTTTTTAAAATTTTACACAAAATTAGGATTTTTTTAATATCCCAAATAAAATTTTTTGATATATTTTTAAAAACGTTTCCCAAAAAGTGCACTTAAAGGTGCAAAATTCCCATAACAGAAAAGCACAGCAAATCAATACTTCCAATTCCGTTTCTTCCCCAAAGGACTTCTTCTCTTCTTCGGCGACTCCGCTCCCGAGCTCTTCTTATGGTCGCCCGCGTCGGAATTCGATCGCTGCCTTGAGTGGCTTCTCTCCGACGACCTGTCTCGAATTCCATTCGGGACTGGCTCCCGACTACCTTGCTGCTCTTGAATATATGCCAATTGATTATGCGAAGGTGAGCTCTTCACCTCTTTCACGTCCACGTGTTTTCTCGGACTGTTACTCGCCGTCCTGTTAGACGAGACTCTCGACGCATCCGGGAGATGGTCGGACTTCGCGCAGGTTTGCACTTCGGGATTACGGTTTGTTGTGAATTGCTCAAAGTTGCGACTTGCCGGAAACTGACTACCTGCCAGTTCATTCCCGACTTCGATGACCCGTTTGTGGAGCATAACTTCTGAGACCGAGTGCGGGGCCGGCGACAGTTTCCGCTCCTTTCTCGGGGGCTTTGCCGCAGTCCTTTGGGCTGACTTGAAAGATCCGTGAGTCGAAGAAGGTGCGGAATTCGTGGAATTCACGAAGGAATTCGCGGAATTCGCGAAGGAATTCGTGGAATTTGTGGCAAATCTCAACATCCCGTTTTGAAATTTCTGAACCGGTGGCCACACAACGTTCAACCTCGAAGAGCCTGAGGGCAAATTCCGGTAAACGCCAGAAGGCATGACTTCGGGATGGTTCCAGGATGACCTTTGAAGTTGATCTTTGAACTTTGAGGGCAAGGATCCGGAAGAACCAAAACTGCTCTCGGATTCTGAGTCTCGGAGCACCGAGAGTCGGCTCCTGGGGGCTAGTGACGAAAAATTTGTGTAGATTGGGTCAGTGAAGTTCTGGAGGGGCGCATATGAGGTGGAGATTGAGCGCATTGCTGGAGGGTGTCCTGGATCTGGCGACTTTGAATGGCTTTGATGGACAGAATTTTTCTTCCGGGTTTGGGATTCGAGACTCGATTTGTGACTTATTTGGTTGGAAAATTCTTGAGAGCCGTCAGTGCTCGGATTTGGCAGGGTCAGACTGAAGTCTGAGATTGATCCGGAAGAGGCTGACATAGTTTCTGGATGGATTTCGGGATATTAGGACAGGTGCTGGGGAAGTTCAGATCGGTGTATTTGGGGTGGTTAGGGAGCTCGTGAGACTAAGAATAAGGTATTGATTGTGTGGCGGTCTGGAATAAATTATATGAGTTAGCAATTGCAAAGGTGAGATTCAGGATAAGAAAAAGAGGGAGGAAGAATAAACAACTCACAAGAAGAATGAGCCGTTCGGAAATGAGCTTTTGAAACGGCCCTTTTTATTTATTCAAAAAATGTCCAAAATTGGGAAAATACAAATTTCGTAAACAAATCCTGAAAAATGGCCGAAAAATGTGGTGTTAAAACTCAGGATTTTGGATTCAAAAATCGAGTTTCAGGATAAATCCGAATTGCGCGTTGGAAACTAGGGAAAAAATTGATATAGAGACAGTTACATCAAATTTATAGCCAACATATTCATACAGTAGTCAAAAGTGGTCCAAATTTCAAACGGCGTATGAAAAATTTTTCAGCGATCAATCATCAAATCAATCGGTATTAGCGATTTCCTATATATATAAGGTAGCCCAGAGTCTTCGCTACCGTCTGGTACCAAACACTTATGGAAGCTTCTAGAACTTTCATTTTAAAAAGAAACGCCGCCGACCGTCGTGACGGGCGGGGTCTAAGTATACGAAATACGGTACGACCTTAGCTTAAATAATATTTTAGCGAGTCATCTAGAAATTTCTTACTAGTCAATTTTTGAGGATTATATAAATACAATTTTTTAAACAAATTTTTGGGATAAGTGAATTAGCGGGATCGATACCAGGGTTGCACGCAATTGCGGATTGCGGAATTGCGGCAATTTTGGCGTTGCGGATTGCGGATTGGGCCGTTTTTTGCCGCAATCCGCAATCTTTAAGCACCCCTAAGAATGGCCTCGGCCGTGCCCGATAGGGCGCGGCCGAGGAAAAAATTTTGAAAATTTTGCCTCAACATTGAAAAATTTCAAAGGAAATTTTCTCCAAGCCCACTAAATTTTTGAAAAATTTTCGCCTGCGGCGCTGTTTTTTCATCATTTTTTCCTTTGTATCCAACATTTTTTCTAATTTTTTTCGCCAGCGGCGCGATTTTATCCTGTATTTTTACTGCAATTTTAGATCCCGGCGCAATTTTAGATGACATTTTCTCCGGTGACAGTAATAATTTTATAGACACAGGTAATACGAGTACTAGACATACGACCGAAGGCGAAAAATCCAAGAAAAAATAGCGTTTTTTGAAAAAAATGTGTGAGGTTAGAGAAAATTTCCTTTGAAATTTTCTCCTCGGCCGCGCCCTTTCGGGCACGGCCGAGCATTAATCAACAAGTTTTGTTTGCTTTTTGTGCGAAAAAACCAAATTTCTCAAAAATTTTCGGCAATTTTTTCGTAGAAAATTTTGTTATAAAAATTTGTGAAGACGAAAAAATTACGCCGCAGGCAAAACTTTTCAGAAATATTACGCTGTTTGCCAGAAAATTTTTCTAGCAGAGTTAATTTTTCAATGAAATTTGACTCTATTTCTCCAAATTTCTAAGAATTTTCGCCTGCGGCGCTGTTATTGCTTCTTGATCTATTGATTTTGCTCTTTTTGCATTGAATTTGTAGTAATTTAATGCATTTAATTGAATATAAATTGATCATAGGCTTTAAAACACTATAATTTGTCAAAATTTGGAAAAAAAATTGGAAAAAAATTGAAAAATTGCGGATTGCGGCAAATTGCGGCAATTTTTCGATTGCGGATTGCGGAATCCGCAATTTTAATTTTTTTGCGGATTGCGGATTGGGAAATCCCGATTGCGTGCAACCCTGATCGATACCGGTAAAAATTCTATACAAATGAATAAGTCGGACTGAAACTCTCGGCTCCGCCGCACAAAAACTAACAAAACAAAAAAGCAAAGGCCCGAAAAACGCGGCTCACGAGAGTTCCCAGAAGTATAATTTATGGTCATTTAATCGATCAAACGTCAGATTCCTCACATTCTCGAGAGCCAGCTTGTCGCAATTCCCCTGGGGTCCTAAAAAGAACAAAGCGGGAGCTAGCAGCTAAAAAGAGAGCCATGATCTCGAAGAGAGGGTCGAGAGCTGTGAAGTAGTTTAATGGATCCATTTGAAAAATGACAAATTGATAACGTTCGGCGCTAATCGCCGCAGGCGTTTTGGGGCATTGAATGCCGAAGAAGGAAATAAATATTCGGGAATGGGCAATAAGATTGGCTGGGTGAGGAAATTGTTGCCAAAAGGCGGAGAAATGACATTTGGAAACATTTTTACATAAAAAGATGCAAAAGTTGTAATAAAATTGCGCGAGAAATTTTTGGCGGAGTTCCAAAATAGTGACTAAGTATCAGTTTTGAGATGAAAGTTTTATTTCATTTTTGTTGAATGTAATTCTAGTCTAGACTAGAATAATCTACAAAATTGCTATAAAAATGGTTTAAAAGAGGAAATAAAAAGAGTAGAAAGATCTGAAGTAAGCACAAAATATCGTTGGCATTGTGTCCGTTTTTCGGCATCCCAAAAAAAAGTTGTGAAAACACTGACTTTTGGCAAAATTTTTTTTGTTCGTTTTCTTCGCAAGAATTCAAAATCAGAAGCAAAATTTGAAGAAAATCGATCGGAAAGAAGACTGATTCGAGATTTTTAAGCCTGGTCTCGAATGGAAGCGCTCAGAAACAGTGTCCGCATTTTGTTTATACTGAAAAGAATTATCTGATTAGGCGATTAGTCGTGCACTTTGTAGGACGAGAAATGGATCGGATTGCTCAACTGACAAGGAATGGACTGGGAATGTGAAGGAAAAAGTTGAACTGGGTCGCCAGCGATTAAAAGGGCATTGAGTCATTTGGGGGAGGAGAGGAGAAAGTTGCTTTCTGATAAGGAAAAACTATGCCATTCGCTAAAGTATCGATTTTATGGACAATGATATGAATATAGGGAAAAAGGTCGCGAGAAAAGAATACTCAAAAAGATTTAGCTCTATAGAAAGGAATGAGCTTTGAGGGAAATTGGGAATCGAGGAATGGAATCCGGGAACATTGGACTGAGAATTTTCAGGATCTTTTACTGGCAAGATGATCCTCGGGACATAATTTTACCTCAAGGATCTATACTGGAAATTTGGGCTCGATATTGAAAGCACTCATTGAGTCATTTGGGGAGGAAAAAGCAATGACATCCTGATAAGGAGAATTACATTGGGCAGGTATCGATTTCGTTGCCATAGGCAAAAAGGTCACCGAAAAAGGTCGTTTGGTTCCTGCAGAGAAGAATCAACTTTGAGAGAGATTTCGGGATCAAAAATTAAATCAGGAAATTGGGTTGTGGAAGATCTTAAGTGTCGGATTTTCAGGATCAGAAAGATCCTCAAGATTTCGCGTTGGAACAAATTTAGTTTACATTCCACATTTCTCAGATACTATAAAAAATTTGGCATTCTATTGGAAAAATTTGCACTTTAAAGTTCAAGAAACATTACCTATCTCCAAAGAGAATCTGTCTCAAGAAGCTCCGTTTCCGTTTCACACCGGCACCCTTCTTCCCGACCACGTCCAGCTGGTCCCACCGGTAGAAACTTGCCTCCTCCTCAGATTCTAGCGAAGACCACCAAGGCGGAGGTGTGCTCAAGACTGCTTTTTGATCTTTGGAATGAAGGTTGAGCTCGTCATTGCTCATCCAAAGCGGCTGCGAAGTGTTCCTCAGGTTTTGGAGTCGGGGTCTCCGGCTCCATTCCTTGTTGTCACCTGTATGGCAACTCAAGATTGACTCATCTATATGGCAACCCTTTTAAAAAACGACATTTTGCATCAATTTGATACTCAGTTTTGTGTAAAATTTGTGTGCTAAAGGTATGAAAATTTTTTGGACCAAAATGTTAATTTTTAAAAAATTTGTCAGAAATTCGTACAAAATAAAATATGGCCCAAAATATAGAAAAATTTAATGTTTTGGGAAAGCTTTTGAATATTTTTGAATGGGATACATTTTGCTCAAAATTTTTCACAATTACGTTTTGGCGCAAATTTGGAAATAGTTTTTCGCAGTTTTTCATTTTTGAGGAAAAATTGCTGCATTTTCTAGAATTTTTAAAATTTTTCTAATTTCGGTAATAATTTTAATAAAAATTCCACTTTTTCGTGTCCGAAACTCATTTTTCCTAACTAGTTTTCCGAAAAGTTTTCTGTTTTTCTTTTCTTTCCTAAAAAATTGTTTTTCTAAACTTAAAAAATTTGTCCTCTTCCAGAAACCGAAAACAAAATTTTCCCTTTAATGGGTTTTTGTGTCAAAATGACCGAAAAATGCCACTTCAGAAATTCACACCTGGCGCCTGATCAAAGGTGTTGGACTTTGGCAGGCGAGACAAGCTTCTCGAGCTGGTCGCCGTGGGCGTCAAGTCTGTCGCTTCGCATTCCGCGATTGAGTCGCATTCCTGGTTTCCGTTGACTATAGAGGAATTTGAGGGCAGCGAGAATAGCCCTTTGTAGTAATTATTGTTGCCATTTAGAGTACCGTTATTGTTGGTATTGAGGCTTAGGCTTAAGGATTTGCAGTCGAAGAATCCCGACTCGGAGTTGGACGACGTGAACGAAGATTGCGGTGAGGCGTCCATGGACAACAGAATCCAATAAATTTCTGGAGGGAATTATTGCAGGTGACAAATACCTGAGATTTGGACAGATTTGAAGTGCTTCTAGAAGTTTTGTGGGAGGCGAGATTGTAGTCCGAGAATGAGTCGAAGTCCTGAGGCTTAAATCGTGAAAACTTGAAATAAAACGAGAACAAAAATGGAAATGTCATAAAAATCGATCCATGAATAGGGGCCATCAATGAGGGAGTCTATATCCCTGTTAGAGATGCGAGGGGTAAAGGGGAAAGCTATGTAGAGCGAAAAGGTCATGTGAATTATCATAAAGATCAATGACCACCAGCAAGTCAGGTGTCAGGACTAGCCCTAAAGCTTTTTCGCGCAAGGGAAAGTAGTTTTCTCAAACCAAGACCACATAAGACGTTCTTCGCTCCAAGGCACTATTTGTGGGCCAAATCCCGAAAATGTACAGCAAAAAATTGCTACAAATTCGTAACTTACGAAATCTTGATAAACATCTACAAATTTTTACTTTACATTGAAATTTTGCTTTGCTTTTTTCAAATTTTTACCCAAATTCTCATTTTTTGTACATTAGTAGA
Source organism: Ditylenchus destructor (assembly GCA_022814885.1). Lineage (NCBI taxonomy): Eukaryota > Metazoa > Nematoda > Chromadorea > Rhabditida > Anguinidae > Ditylenchus > Ditylenchus destructor. The sequence continues at coordinate 50,186 of JAKKPZ010000156.1, forward strand.
AACTTTTTCCAATGTCACAAAACACAAAAGCTCTTTTCGTCAATCAATTGGAAAAATTTGGCCAACTTTTTGGCCAACTCCTACAAATCCAAATTTTGCAAAGGAGAATTGAAAACTTTTGGCCAACTTTTCGCAAAGTTTCTCATCAAAAGAGTGCATATGAAAGAATATCGAAAGGCGGCGTTGAGATTGGTTTCGTTTCGCAGCGGCAGGGAAGGCCTGAGAATTCGGGGCTGAGAAAGTGGTGTCTGGGCGCGGGGACCAGTCAGCCCTCCTTACCCGCGGTCCACTACAATAGATGAGAAAAAAGCAATTCGCGGCGATGGCACTTTGCAATGACAGCTTTCACTTTTTGCACTCTAATCTGTTCACCAAAGCAAAGGACAATGGGAAAAGCTCAAGGGCAGAGAAGATCAAAGGCGAAAAAAGTTTGGGATAAAAAGTTAATTGGGCAGGTAATGATGGGATTGGGGTTTAGATTTGAGGCAAGTTTTATAGAAAATTTTTTAATTGGCGGTAGTTAGAAAATATTCAAAAAATTTAAAATCACAAAATGGAATAAAAATTTTGGCAAGATTGGAAATTGTGTAAAACCATGAGAATTAGTTAAAAATCACAAAATGGTTGTTTTTTGCTTGCCAAAAAGTAATACTTTGGAATAATGAAGAGAGCGATCTTTGAAGTCTTAAAAAACTTGGGATAAAATGATTGACTGATCAAAAACCAATTTTTTGACAATTTTTCTAAATGTTGGACCGAATGAGAGAAATTCTTTGTGAGAAATTTGAGAACATGTATTCTGCCTAAAAATTTGGTTTGAAATCCAGTCTCAGCGCAAATACCTGGAACCCTGACCCACGTGCCCTGGAGGCAAATACAACCTCCAAACATTCCATAGATTTTGAAAAATTGAAAAAATCTTATTAAAAAATTACGGCCAATATCCGGCCTCATCCTGGAAAATCCGTAGACAATCTCAAGAACGCCTAAATTTTTGATTCCCTTATAAACATCGAATGTCAAAAACGCTCAAAAATTGCTCAAAAATTCATTAAGCCTATAACACATCTCCGTTCCTTTTAGCGGAAGCCATTTTTGGAGCAAGGCAAGCGGCCCCACTTTGCTTGGATTACCAAACAAGGCAATGGCCGGGGGGAATGGATCGCAGAGAGAAATGACACTAACGATCCCGACCAAACACCCAAACCGCTTTGCTGGCCAGCTGTCTGAGTCGCACAAAAACGAACGCTTTTATATTCTATGCAACAGCCGGAGGCCATAAAGCTCGGGAGAAGAATGGTTTCGCTTGGCTGTTGGTCTTTTACGGCGCAGCATCTCGGGAATGAGAAGGACGAGAGTCAAAAATTAGCAATTTGGGTTAAAAGTTTGTAACTTTTGGAATCGGTAAGCAGAGGGAAGGGAGAAACAAGGAATGAATAGGAAAAAACATGAGTCGAGGTTGAAATTCAAAAAAGCTGTAACTTTTTCTGAAAATTTTTGGAAATTTTGGTAGTTTTTGGAGAAATGAAACATGTGAAACATTTTGAAATCAATTTTTATAGAGCGTTTTTAAATTTTTAGGAATTTGAATAAAAGTCTTTAGAATTGTAAAAAATTTCAAAAGTGTATGAAATTTTTGAAGGTTTAAAATCATGTAATATTTTCGAAGTTAATTTTTTCAAAAACTTCTCAAAAGTCACCCCTCGTTTTTTAGAAAATTTTGAAATTATCAAAAAAGAACTTTTCGTGCTCAAAAGCAAATGATCAAAAATCTTCAAATGCCAAATTAAAAAAATTTCGAAAGCACTTCAAATTTCTCATAAATTACCATTCGTTTTCTTAAAGTATTTTCAAAAAATTGCCCATTCCAAATTTGTTTCCTTTCTGAACTTTCCCTACTAACTTTATTTTTATTGATTCCAAACTACAGGTATCTATCCAAGCACTTTGCACCCAAAATCTAGGTATTTAAACTCTAATACAAAACGGCCAAAAAACCCCAAAAAACTTCGCCAGCCCCCCAGCTGACATCCCACAGATCCAGAAAAGCAAAGCAGATTCAAAGCAGACGCACAGAGCGAAGCGAACACAATCATATTCCTCACAACAACTGTCCATTCCCTTATAAGGCTTTGGTAGGGGTCCGGCAAAAATGGCTCTCCTATGCCTGCCTGCCAGCCAGCCGCTTGGCCAGTTCTTCATCACTCCGGGAACGCCAAAGTGATGAAAGATGTGGAGGGAGAGACGACAAATGGGCGCGTAAAAAATAACTGCCAGCGCCGCTTTCAAGAGTGGGCCCTGTGTGCGCCAGTCTTGGATTGCCGTGTACTTTGTGGGTTGTCGGACGAACGGCGATGTGATTAGTTGCGAGAATTGGAGCAGACAAAGCCGCGGCACAGAGCAGCGCTTAATTCGAACAGAGCCGCTTTGGGAGCAGGAAGACAATCAGGCTTCAAGACTGGGCCGGCCACTTTTGCAGGATGAGCAATAAAGTTATGAGCGAAAATGAAAGAGTGAAGTGTGTAGCAAAAAGTTTTCTGGATTAGGGTGGAGGAAATGTTGGAAGGAAGAGTGGGTTGGATCTGGCAACAGTTTATAGCGGAAATATTGGTCCGGGAAGGTTTGAAAGAGGCAAGACTTGCACTTTTGATTATGGAAAGAGCCTTGCGCATCCTGGAAAATCTGAGGCCAGCCACTTTTGCAGGATGAGCAATAAAATTGTGAGTGAAAGAGTAAAGAGCATCTAAAAAAGCTTTCGGGATTAGGGTGGAGAAAATGTTATAAGGAAATGTCTGAGTTGAATCTGGCTGGGATTTGTGGAGGTATGGTTTGGCCAAATTCGTCACTTTCGCCTAAAAAATCGCTACATGTATTCACGAAAAACATTTTGCTTCGAAATCCAATCTCCAAAGCAAATTTTCGGAACACTGACCCACATGCCCTGAAGGCAAATAGAAATTCCAAACATTACAGATTTTGAATGTCAGAAAAATTTTTATTCAAAAATGATAGCCAATGACCGCCCTGATCCTGGAAAATACCAGGCCAGATATTTTTGCAGGATGAGCAATAAAATTAGGAGTGAAAGAGTAAAGTGCATCTAAAAAAGTTTTCGGGATTAGGGTGGAGAAAATGTTATAAGGAAATGTCTGAGTTGGATCTGGCGACAGTGGTCGAGGAATGTTTGAGAGACGCGAGACTTGTACTTTGATTATGAGTTCATAGCTCTAAACTAATTTCGGGTTGAATAGAGCTCTTGAATAAAAAGTTAACAGAGAGATCCTTAATGAGAATAGAGAAATCAGTTGGCGTTTTCTGGATCAGAAGTCAAATTTTCAGAGAAGGATTATAAAAACTAAACTCAAACGCAATTCAGTTAAAGCAAGCTAATGGTTTGAGTCTGAAGAGTTCATACCTGTGAACAAACTGCAGGATGGAGAGAGCTTTTGAAAATACATAGTGGGAAGTTTATAACATAACAGAGAGAGACAGAGAAAGAAAGAGAACCTGAATGAGAAAAGAGAATGTACAGTTAGCATTTTCTGGATTGGAAAGTCGAAATATTGGCAGCGGTATTAAAAATTTACCTGGTTTGGAGCTTTTTTTGGACTTTTCGAAACAAAATGTTCGCACCTTTAAGTAAAAAAGTGACAACAACGATAATGTCTAAAAAATGGCAGCTAAAAACTGGTAAAAAGTAACATTTGCAGATCGCCAAATGGGTTAAGTTTTCCATAAATTTCAAACCCAAACCGGTGACATTTTATCCTAGAGTCAAGAAATACATCTGAGTCCGGAATTTACATGGGTAGTACAGAAAATGACACAATGTGTACAATCATCGTATTTATACTCATAAAATTTAGAGATCACAAAGGACAGCATATGTCTGATTCGTATTACTAGTCAGAACATGTGGTGGACTAAAGTTGGTAGCTCGTAAAGATCCGAGAAATGGATGGGATGACAATCGTCCGGATATGCATCTTGCAACATTTGTAGTACGGATTAGAAAAAAATTTTGACGCATACCATGAGGTAATATATGACATTTTAAAAATAAAAATTTTTTATTTCGCTATTTAGCAATTTTTTGCGTTTTTTTATATTTGAAATTTCCAAAACATTAAAGTGCACTAGATCCAAGGTTGCACTTTCAAACACAAAATTTTGAGAGCATTCTTCAAGAAAACTTAAAAATTTATTTGTAAAATGTCAAACCAACTTTCTATATTGCTGCTGACCACTCCCGGGACCTTGAACTGTGCTATGAGATCGCTGCGAAGTCGCGTCAATCAAAGTCGAGCTGCCCACACTGGACGCCGAGATCAAAGAATGGCCATCGTCCAGACCACTTGACATCCCGATTCCGGAAGCAGAGAATCCCGAATGCGGTCTCATCGGCGAAGAACGCATTTCGGAAAATGGTAGATTGAATGTCGAGATAAGGGATGTACTTTGTTAGAAAATACCGGTAAATTCCTAGGATTGTCGCGTTTTGAAATATCAGATCCGGGAATATCGCTGCAAAGAGTACAGACGAATGTTTCAATAATAACAGCCAGAAATGCGGTCTTAGCACCAAATTTGGAAGTAAACTGGTAAAAGTTCGGTGTAGTTCTTAATAAGGCGGTAATATCATCAAGAACGGCAAAGGTATTTCTCAGGTTAAGAAGAAAGAACTTGCGAAATGCTTTGGGTTTGAAACAATTGAGCGGTAATTTTCTCAAAGCACGCCGACTGTACGCCAAAGAGAGCGGACTTGGCGGCAATTCAAACGAGCATTATCGATCATTGTTTTGGCTGCGGCCTCCTCCTTCTTCTCTCTTGGGAATTGCAACAAAAGAACTGAGCAAAGGGCATTTTTGGGTGGAAAAGAATTCTGTTCAGAATATGCAAAGTTAATCGAATTAATTGCGGTTTAAAACTTCTGGAACCTTCTGGAATGTTCTCAGACGTTCCATAGTGATCTAGTAGCATGGCCATGATTCAATCAGTCTTTACTAAGGAACATGTCACCAAATATTTTTGATTTGTGAAAATTCCATAGGAATTTTTTGGTCGTGTTGGATCAGAAATTGAAAAAATGAATAATTTAACAAATATGCGAAATATTCAACTTTTAGGTTTCTCGATGCGAGCGCTTCCAAGCCTTTTAAGAGCCGAACTAGGGCGTCCAATTATATTTAGGTTTGTTTCCGGCTTAGGATTGAAATCTGAACTCAGTGTCTATTCGATAGACATTGAGCTTAGCGTTTTAGCTTTAAGCCTAAGCATGTGTAAGATATAGAGATGCCCTTGTAAGGTACTGTTTGTTATAAGCTTTAATCAGTGTATCACAAAATGGTCTGCGGCGCTAATTTTCTTCCATTTTCTATTGTAAGTCGTTTATTTTCCAAAATTTTGAAAATGCGTTATTATAATAGAGTGCATCGAAACGGAAACCTTATTCGTGTGTACTGATTCACTCTTTTTTGCAACTGATATGGCATTGGAGTTGTGCGCAAACCCTTAGGCTTAGGCAAACTTTAGGCATAGACTTAGGCTTGGTTCTCTTGAAAAAAAAACCGAATCTGACCCGCTTACAGGGGTTAATCCATAATTGTTTTTGAATTAGTGGGCATCGGTAAAAAAAAGAGTGAATCAGTAACATCGAATGGGTTCACGCGCATCGACGTCTCTCCATCAGATCAATCGTATCTTTCCTTTCTTTATTTCAGTACTGTCCTTCCATGCCGTGAGAATTTGGGTTCATTCTTAGAGGTGCTTACCGTAAATTCTCTAATTTAAGCCCCCTCTAATTTTGGCAAATACCCATACGCGCCCTCTAGAGCCCGATTGAATAATTATATCCCCGGGGCTCAAATTAGAGAGTTTACGGTATTTAATTTTTCAAAGGTACATTCTTAGGTGTGCTTATTTGTCAAATGTACCTTTTATAGGGTAAGTTTTTGCTGGGAATACGAATTTGAGTTCTAAATTTACCCAAATGTACCTAAATTAGGTTTTTTTAGATTTGGAAGCATTTTCACCAGTGCTTATTTCGGTCTATATGTACGGAATTTTTGGCATGTGCATTCTTAGAGTTACTTACTCTTACCGTTATTCTCTCAATTTCAGCCGCAGCCCAACTGAAAAGCCGATTGACCACAAAGCAAAGGTGACCCAAATGCTGGACAATGACAACAGCGCGACAGCCACGAGCTCTCTGAGCGGCATGGCCAGCTTGGGAATGCCGAACGCGCTGCGCTCCTCATCGAAGGCCTCGGGGTGTTTAAGGGAGTAACAAACCCGCTACGATTGCAGCCTTTGCGGAAAAATTGGACAAGGTTTGGAAAGTTGAAAAGGAAATTTATAAGTGCAAAAAAGATAAATTATTGATATTTGAAAGGGAAAATCGGAAAATTTGAGATTCCCAATTTTTTCATGATTTCTAAATTGTTGTTCTCAATGAAAATTTGAGCGAACCTCTTGTAGAATTTTTCAAAACCCGAGCGTAGGATTTCAAACTGGCGCTTAGCATCTCTTCGAAAATACTGGACCCCATGGGAATGTCTTTTCCGCTCCAGGGCCGGTATCCAGACATGATTTTGATCATGATCCTCGACCTTCGAATCATGCTCCGCAAGTCGAGGTTCAAGCTCACGTTTTTGTGATCCTGATTCTGATCTACACCTAGCGATCATGATTCCGGTCCGAAGGTCGAAGGAATCTGAATTAGAGTTTACGAAAGTTTATGTTTTTACGAAAGTTTGTATTTAAATTTAGGATCCCTTAGGAGGGTCCTCATGTCTTTTCAACTCCAGCCCAAAACTAGACCATATCCCAATTAATATCTCAAGAACCTCTAAGATTTTTTATTCCAGGAAAACTTCACGAAGAGGATCGAGAAGACCATGGAGACATTGGTGCTGAGCGAGCGCTACGAAGCGGTGGGCCCGTTATGTCGAATGGCCATTCCGATCTATGAGCAAAGACACGACTACAAAGCTTTGGTCAGTCTCTACGCCGAATTGCAACAGGCCAACAGCCGAGCCGCAGAGGTCAAGGCCAGCGGCAAGCGACATTTGGGCTCGTACTTTAGAGTCGTTTTCCTGGGAGAGCAGCATTTTGGGTGAGTTTTTTTGTAACGCTGAAGAATTTGCATAAAAGGTTAAAAGTCCTATTAAAATTGAGCTGGGTCTGTTTCTTGCGCGAATTAGAAAAGTCTACGCGAGAATATTCTAGAGCGTTTTATCACCGGAGGATCATATTCTCTAGCGTCTAATCAAAGCCGGCTCTGTCTTTTGTTTTCCGCGTGCGACATCGACTCTATACACGAGATCGCGAGCATGTCACTTTCGTATGCGAGCAGCAAAAGACAGTGCCGTTTGTGGTTCGACACTAGAGAATATGACTCGACGATGATAAAATACTCACCTCTTCTAGTTTGGCAAGAAACAGACGGAGCTCCATAGATGAATCCATGATAAAGATCCAAGAGGTAAACTATAACCGGAAATCAATGGGCACATTAGCGAGTTTTTTGTATTTGAAATGCCCGTCAAAATCTGAACTCAGATTCCGATTCAGTGGGCCAAAAAATTAAATGACTGGATTTGGAATTTAAGGAATGTGTGAATTGGTTATTAACAATTTCGAACAAAATTCCAAAGATACTAGAGAATCATATAAAAACTATCTTATAGTTTCCTATTCCAGCTCCGAGCACAACACTGGTGTACGGCGAGCCAAAGCCACCTCCCGGGCAGAAACCTGTGACCGCATGGTTAAATCTGTAAGACATGCCCTCGACTACAACCAAGTCGAGATCTTGCCTCGACACAAGACGGCGGCAGAAAGTCTTGGATCGAACCGAATTCATACTGAACCCCCTGGAGCTGGCCTGCGACAGTCTTCTTTTCAAAGACGCTCAAATTCGCAGGATTCTGAACGCCGCTGGCATTTTGCGAGGGAGCCTATGGATTTGACAAGTACGGACTCAGACGGCTCGACGTCAAACAGCTGCAGTTGTTCCTTCAGGGCTCTGTTAGTCCGACAGTAGGCTTTTTGTCTTTACAAGCTCAGGATATAAAAAATCATCAGGAACTATAACTTTTATTTTTTGGAATCTCAGCGAAAAAATTCGCCGGAAATTGTTCACTTAAAGTACACTTTGTCATCTATGGGTCTCGTTTCTCGAAGTGAGCACAAAGATTTAAAATTGTTCCTTCAGGGCTCTGTTAGTCCGACAGTAGGCTTTTTGTCTTTACAAGCTCAGGATATAAAAAATCATCAGGAAATATATTTTTGATATTTGTGATTTCTTACCTTTAAAAAAATCTCAGCGAAAAAATTCGCCGGAAATTGTGTTCTTAAAGTACACTTTGTCATCTATGGGTCTCGTTTCTCGAAGTGAGCACTAATATTTAAAATTCTCATAGTGCACCATAAAGTTACCATTTTAAATAAATTCCGGAATAAATGCCGTAAATTCCTGAATTTACGGATGGATCCCAAGCCAAAGCGTCGTTGGAGCAGCCTTCCATCCTAAAGATTGCTTTCATCTCCTCTTTAATTCAAACGCTACACACGCGTGTCAATACGAACAGAGAAATAGCACAGACAAGACATTGCTCGCAAAGGCTAACCGCTATCTCTGACGCAATGCATCGAGGAAAGATTACTAGCGGTGAAAGAGGCGGTGCACTGTGAAAGAGGCGATGTGTAACTGTGTCTCGAAATTCTCTGTGCCTCTTGTTCCTTTGTACGACAATTCTCTCTCACTCGGCAATGGTCTCTATCGGCGCTAGGTGACATTTGTCTCTGTCGCACTATGTGTGTCGCATGGGTGAGGGCACTCAAAGCAGTACAAAGGCAGAGTAGTCAAATGCGAGAGTGAATTCCTCGCCTCTAACGCAACAGTGCAGTAGAGAGGCTGCACTATAATCGCAGCCACCCAAACGCAGTGTTTGGTTGTCCCAGAGCGGTGAATTAGCGAACAGTCTCTTACTTTCGATATTTTGAAGCCTTCTAGAACTTATTCAAAATGTCGAGCAATAACGTTCATCTACCCAATGAGGTATTGGCGGATATTTCCGACTTCGCGCCGAACTACTATCTGGCGGACTTGACGTTTTTGACGAGATCGTTTTCGGATGCTACTGCACATCGATTGAGGTTCATCAATGAGGTTAGGTTCAGTTACTGTAAATCAATCATCTTTGCTTCGTCATTCGCTTAACTTTGTCACCAGAGCTCACATATTTGCAGCGCTTTGCGCAGATCTTTTTTGATTTGTGTTTTATAAGCAACTTTACCCTTTGGACCCCGCGCGAGACGCCTTACTGCGCGAGATTTTGACTTCTCTTGTTAAGGCATACCCAACATATCGACCTCTTTTCCTTCTTTTACGTCTGCTCATCCTTTTCTGTAATCTTTATCTCTTTTCTCTATTTCCTCAAATCCAATATCTGGAATGGGGCCCTTTTTACGCCAGCACAGAAGCACAAAGGCGCGAATTCAAACGTAATTTTTTCCAAAGTTTCCAGAAGACGCAGAATAAACTGATTTCTGTGCTGGCGATTGTGGTTCGGTTTAGAATTTACAAATTTGGGCATTGAGCAGGGCTTTTCACAAATCTTATTTTACTAATTTGTGTTTCGTTGACTTTTTTGATGTCCTGATTTTGCGAAAGTCAATTTTGAGATCGAAATTTTGCCACCGTCACTTTTCTATACTTCTTTTTATTCATTTTTGTAGACTAGTTTTGCAGAAATCCTCAAAAACGTATCCATAAAAATGTATAAAAAGCATGAATTTTGATTCATTAGAGTATGCGTTAAATTTGCAACGCGTAATTATGTTTCATTTTAATATAAAAATATTTTATTTATCTTTGTAAAAATTGAATTTTCAGAAACTTTCGAATATGAGCACAGAAAACGTTGTACTGGTGACGGAGAAAGAAAACACCAATCAGCGCATTGCACCGCTCCGACACCCTGTTGAACTTCCACTTGAAACGGACAAAACTTTGGGATGGCACACTCTGATTGGGTTAGATTCGTTTTAGTCCATTTCATAATTATAGTTTTTAGGGCATTTCCTAATGCGAGCGGGCTAAAATACAGGAACCAAGCGACGTCCTGTTATCGTGCTCTTTTGTAAGTTCCTCTGTCTAATTATAATTGTTCTTAAACACTGAATGCTTAAATCTGGACTTTTTACATATTAGTGAAACAAAATCTCTATAGTTTACAATGATTTCCCACAGGCAAAGCTAATGTTTGACTACAGGATTATGTTTGTATGTACGTGACGCTATTCCAACCTAATGTTTACATATCAAGCATTTCTGTTTTTTCAGTTCCTAACATTGCCATTACAACCTAAATATAAACATTTTTATATATGAGTAAGTATTTTGGTTGGCATAGCGTCACATACTCTGGCAGAACAACCATATATGTATTAAATCATTAATTATCGTATTTAGAGTCGATCCTACTGGTTTCAAGTTCATGCCGCCGGACGATGGATGGAAAGGGAAAACCTTTATAGTCATCTCGGTTGGTTCAAACGAACCTGCAGGTAATTTTGTGACACTTTTCTTAAGAATACTGCTGATTTTATTGAATCTATCGATCATTTTGTGTAGCGTTTGTTAAATCATAATTTGTCTTGAGAAGTTTATACACATTTTACCTTAAAATTCGGCTATGCTTCCACCTTTATACGTACTCTCCAACATTATTTTCCGTATTTCACAAATAGAAATTGAATTGCCGCACTTTTACTTATGCATAACCGAAAAGGAGATAATCAGACATAACAATGTTAATTGTTTCCTACGCAATTATAGGATATTTTTAAAAATTACGAGAACTTAAGCTAATGAACATCCTTGAATTGTTTAAGCTAAATCGTCCACTGTTCATTTACTTTCAGAAGAAACAATCTACGATAAACCGCGCTGGGCCGACCGCGTCAAAAGGTGGATATATGAAGAAGTTTGCAATAATGGCTCCGGTACCGGCCGCTGTTTTACAATCATTGCCACGAACTACGCCGCAAGCTTCGCGCACGGCACCCACAATGAACTCATAGTTGGTGTCTCGACTCTAAAAATACGGCGTGTGCATGAGAGAGAGAACGCTGAAGTCAGGACTGTCAAAGTGGTGCATATTGATCCGACGAGAGATTTCATTCTTGTACATTGCGACGGATTATCGGACACCGGTCCCGACCGTGGGCCAATCTACAACTCTACAGAGTACTTACTGGTCGGACTGAGTAACAGGTAATATTTTTAGAATATAATTTCAAATCTTTATCGTTGATTAAAGATCAAACCGTAAGTTGCGTTTTGATCGCATTTGGAACTAGTTCATGGTCAAAAAGAAAACTTTAGTTTAGTAGCTTCTATAATGTCTATTTTCTCCCTTCTGACAACTTTTTTTACTGATGCTTTTTTCAGGTCATCTCGTAGTTACAATTTGACGCATTTCGTTGGAGTTATCCAATCGTATAAAATGAACAAACACGGCCAGGTGATAGGTACAACTCAGACGATTAATGGGGATTCAGGAGGCGCAGTTTTCAACAAAGAATGTGAATTACTCGGAATTGCCATTGGCGTTCAAAACCTGCCACTAAATACAAGACCGCTTCTTCCGGACTGGCAAGCGTTCAGCGATGCGTCAAAGCACGTTCCCGCGACTTTCATAGTGAACGCCTATTATTTTTATCCGCCAATGGAGGTAATATTTTGATTTTATAAACGAATATAAATGTAGAACCAAAATTAGGATTATTCGGCAATCTGCAACTTTTCAAAATAATTTCGTCCATTGTCTCTAAACAATTTATTTATAAACAAAAAGATGAACGTATTCGTTTATTTCTTGGTCAGTGTAAGCCCTGATCAATATGGTAATAGAGCGTGATGAATGGAGTATTTTCAGTACGGCGTGCGCCCTATTAGCATAAACCCTCTCCGACTAAAAACCGAAAATGTCATAACTTAGCTAAAACTTAAGCTTATGAGATGAGTAATGACTTAAATTGAAGCTAAGCTTTAGGCGAATGACTCTATGATTAGGCCAAGTCTTATGTTTAGGCTAAGTCATATGCTCACGCTTAAGTTATATGCATGTTTTAAGCTTAGACTTAGACCAGAGTTTTGCTTAGGATTGAGCGTGGGCTCACTGATTTTATAGAACCAATTGTATGCTTAATGTAAGACATTACTCTCCCTTAATCTTAAGTTTTATTTGAGTTTTGCCATTTTCTTGGTATTTGTTCGAATAGGGCGTGTCCCTTTAAGTACAAACCTATTGTGAATGACCTATATGGCAGTATTGAAATCAATATATTTCAGGCTTACGAAAAGAGCTTGGCACCGGAGGAGCGAATGAAAGAGGAGGACATTCCTGTTTTCGTGCCATGAGCGGTCCATGAGAAAACATCTTCGAATTTCAAAAGTGTCTTATTTATTGCTACTTATGCCTGTCGTTATTGTGAGTCGGATTTAAGAAGTTTTTACAAAATCTCGTTGCGGTATTATTCCTTTATTCTTTCCTGTATTGTGCTCAGATATACTCAAACTACCCTATGTGATCATATGTTCCGTGGACTTGATCAGACTTTCTTCGCCTTCACTTTTTGTTATTGGTATCTTTGATCTTGTCAGTTGGACTTAAGTTATTTGAATGAATGTCATTGTTTTTGTATTCCATCATCTTGTATCCTTTATTCTTTCCTGTATTGTGGTCAGATATACTCAAAGATACCCTATGTGATCATATGTTCTGCGGATTGCTCAGTCTTTCTTTGCCTTGTCTTGCGTCAAGGATGACATTTATGGCATGAACCAAGAAAATGGTTCTTTGTGGATTCTAAATAAAGCAAACAAATATCGTTTGTCCTGCTGGTCCGTTTGTGGTAACTGAAATCTGTTTGATCCACGATTAAAGAAAGCCAAAGCAAGGCTGAGCAATCAAAGCTTTTTTCATTCATCTTCTCCAACGCCTCAGGATTTTGCTTCTAATCTACCGACCGGAGTGGCTTATGTCCAACAAAGTCTTGCTCATTTTTGTAAACTTTCTCTTCTTTGTGCTGAATTCGCAATAAGGTATTGGTATTGACAGTTTAATAAAGTAATTTTCTCATCTCAGATCTCACATCCTACCGTATTTCCTCCAATAGAAGCCCCACTAATATAAGCGCCCTTAGAGGGTATATCCTATACCTAATTTTTACCAAATGTTGGTAAAAATATGAAATTTTTTTTAAAGTTTGAAAACATTGAAGTTCCGGGCTTCTATTGGAGGAAATACAGTATGTACAATGCATCCTATATACATACATCTCATATCCAGGATTAGATCTCAGATCCTATGTACAAGGAGTCAAAATTTGTCTCTTTGCCAAAAACACGTGTCTTCTTGGAAGTTACAGACTATATCACGTAGCGTCAAAATTGAAAACAAGTTAAATAAAATCGCTACAAATTCATATTTTGATCTCTGGTCTCATTGGGAGTTTCGGGAAGGCGTGAGAGTATGTCGCAGGTTCACTTTGTCTCCCACGCGGATCTTCGCTCCAATGTGCAGTTTGCAAGAGCTTTGATATCCGCACAGGTCTGACATGCTCCGCTTTGCATAGGAACGAATTTCGTCGTGCCGGAGAAGGTAGACGTACAGATTCAGACCTGCGTTCCAGGCGCCCAGAAATCCTTGCACGAATGTAATATAACTGGTACGAGCCACGTCCACGGAGCTGAGTGTCTGAAAAATGAGTTAAGATTAATTTCCGCATCCTAAATGAAAGAAATATTAGCAATTTTTCAAAGAGCAAAATTGTAAAAACTGAAAATTTTTGCATTTCAGTTCAAAAAGCTTTCATCAATAAGACCCGGATTTCCGCTGAATTCTCTATGAAAATACTTTTGGCGCGAAATCAAATATTTGAAAAGTAAATGCGTTTCCGAAATGTTCTAAAAATCGACGAAAAGAAGAACTCTTGAACTTTGATCTTTTCCTGGTTATGCTTCATAAAAAAGAAAAGTTAAATTTGGTACCCAAAGAAATAAATCTTGGGAATATTAAAAGAGCAAAATTGTCAAAATCCGATTTTTTTGCATTTTTCCTAAAGCCTAAGCCTATACTTAAACCATTGTTTTTGGTTTTCACATTATATTTCTATAGCGGACTTGCCGATCCATACTTTATACACAAGATCGCGAGCATGTCACTTTCGTATGCGAGCAGCAAAAGACAGTGCCGTTTGTGGTTCGACACTAGAGAATATGACTCGACGATGATAAAATACTCACCTCTTCTAGTTTGGCAAGAAACAGACGGAGCTCCATAGATGAATCCATGATAAAGATCCAAGAGGTAAACTATAACCGGAAATCAATGGGCACGTTAGCGAGTTTTTTGTATTTGAAATGCCCGTCAAAATCTGAACTCAGATTCCGATTCAGTGGGCCAAAAAATTAAATGACTGGATTTGGAATTTAAGGAATGTGTGAATTGGTTATTAACAATTTCGAACAAAATTCCAAAGATACTAGAGAATCATATAAAAACTATCTTATAGTTTCCTATTCCAGCTCCGAGCACAACACTGGTGTACGGCGAGCCAAAGCCACCTCCCGGGCAGAAACCTGTGACCGCATGGTTAAATCTGTAAGACATGCCCTCGACTACAACCAAGTCGAGATCTTGCCTCGACACAAGACGATTAAATGACTGGATTTGGAATTTAAGGAATGTGTGAATTGGTTATTAACAATTTCGAACAAAATTCCAAAGATACTAGAGAATCATATAAAAACTATCTTATAGTTTCCTATTCCAGCTCCGAGCACAACACTGGAAGGGTGTACGGCGAGCCAAAGCCACCTCCCGGGCAGAAACCTGTGACCGCATGGTTAAATCTGTAAGACATGCCCTCGACTACAACCAAGTCGAGATCTTGCCTCGACACAAGACGGCGGCAGAAAGTCTTGGATCGAACCGAATTCATACTGAACCCCCTGGAGCTGGCCTGCGACAGTCTTCTTTTCAAAGACGCTCAAATTCGCAGGATTCTGAACGCCGCTGGCATTTTGCGAGGGAGCCTATGGATTTGACAAGTACGGACTCAGACGGCTCGACGTCAAACAGCTGCAGTTGTTCCTTCAGGGCTCTGTTAGTCCGACAGTAGGCTTTTTGTCTTTACAAGCTCAGGATATAAAAAATCATCAGAAAATATAATTTTTGATATCTCAATTTTTTTGTGTTCTTAAAGTACACTTTGTCATCAATGGGTCTCGTTTCTCGAAGTGAGCACAAATATTTGAAAACCTCATAGTGTTCCTTAAAGTTGCTTTTTGTTTGCACTTTAAAATTCCTGAATTTACGGATGGATCCCAAGCCAAAGCGTCGTTGGAGCAGCTCTCCATTCCAAGCACTGCCTTCCTCTCCCTCTTTAATTCAAACGCTACACACGCGTGTCAATACGAACAGAGTAATAGCACAGACAAGACATTGCTCGCAAAGGCTAACCGCTATCTCTGACGCAATGCATCGAGGAAAGATTAGTAGCGGTGAAAGAAGCGGTGCACTGTGAAAGAGGCGATGTGTAACTGTGTCTCGAAATTCTCTATGCCTCTTGTTCCTTTGTACGACAATTCTCTCTCACTCGGCAATGGTCTCTATCGGCGCTAGGTGACATTTGTCTCTGTCGCACTATGTGTGTCGCATGGGTGAGGGCACTCAAAGCAGTCCAAAGGCAGAGTAGTCAAATGCGAGAGTGAATTCCTCGCCTCTAACGCAACAGTGCAGTAGAGAGGCTGCACTATAATCGCAGCCACCCAAACGCAGTGTTTGGTTGTCCCAGAGCGGTGAATTAGCGACCAGTCTCTTACTTTCGATATTTTGAAGCCATCTAGAACTTATTCAAAATGTCGAGCAATAACGTTCATCTACCCAATGAGGTATTGGCGGATATTTCCGACTTCGCGCCGAACTACTATCTGGCGGACTTGACGTTTTTGACGAGATCGTTTTCGGATGCTACTGCACATCGATTGAGGTTCATCAATGAGGTTAGGTTCAGTTACTGTAAATCAATCATCTTTGCTTCGTCATTCGCTTAACTTTGTCACCAGAGCTCACATATTTGCAGCGCTTTGCGCAGATCTTTTTTGATTTGTGTTTTATAAGCAACTTTACCCTATGGACCCCGCGCGAGACGCCTTACTGCGCGAGATTTTGACTTCTCTTGTTAAGGCATACCCAACATATCGACCTCTTTTCCTTCTTTTACTTCTGCTCATCCTTTTCTGTAATCTTTATCTCTTTTCTCTATTTCCTCAAATCCAATATCTGGAATGGGGCCCTTTTTACGCCAGCACAGAAGCACAAAGGCGCGAATTCAAACGTAATTTTTTCCAAAGTTTCCAGAAGTCGCAGAATAAACTGATTTCTGTGCTGGCGATTGTGGTTCGGTTTAGAATTTACAAATTTGGGCATTGAGCAGGGCTTTTCACAAATCTTATTTTACTAATTTGTGTTTCGTTGACTTTTTTGATGTCCTGATTTGGCGAAAGTCAATTTTGAGATCGAAATTTTGCCACCTTCACTTTTCTATACTTCTTTTTATTCATTTTTGTAGACTAGTTTTGCAGAAATCCTCAAAAACGTATCCATAAAAATGTATAAAAAGCATGAATTTTGATTCATTAGAGTATGCGTTAAATTTGCAACGCGTAATTATGTTTCATTTTAATATAAAAATATTTTATTTATCTTTGTAAAAATTGAATTTTCAGAAACTTTCGAATATGAGCACAGAAAACATGTTATTGGTGAATGAGAACGAAGATCCGGGATCGCGGCGCATTTGGCTTCCACTTGACACGGACAAAACTTTGGGATGGCACACTCTGATTGGGTTAGATTCGTTTTAGTCCATTTTATAATTATAGTTTTTAGGGCATTTCCTAATGCGAGCGGACTGATGTACAGAAACGAAGCTTTAGATCCACCTTATTGTGCACTTTTGTAAGTTTCAAATGCGGTACATACTTCGGTTCTTCTGTCAGGGAAGGTGACGCTATTTTAACCGATAGACTCACATATCAAGTGTTCCAGTTTGACTTTTCCAAAAGTTTTTCAGTTCCTAACATTGCCATTACAACCTAAATATAAACATTTTTATATATGAGTAAGTATTTTGGTTGGCATAGCGTCACATACTCTGGCAGAACAACCATATATGTATTAAATCATTAATTATCGTATTTAGAGTCGATCCTACTGGTTTCAAGTTCATGCCACCGGACGATGGATGGAAAGGGAAAACCTTTATAGTCATCTCGGTTGGTTCAAACGAACCTGCAGGTAATTTTGTGACACTTTTCTTATGAATACTGCTGATTTTATTGAATCTATCGATCATTTTGTGTAGCGTTTGTTAAATCATAATTTGTCTTGAGAAGTTTATACACATTTTACCTTAAAATTCGGCTATGCTTCCACCTTTATACGTACTCTCCAACATTATTTTCCGTATTTCACAAATAGAAATTGAATTGCCGCACTTTTACTTATGCATAACCGAAAAGGAGATAATCAGACATGACAATGTTAATTGTTTCCTACGCAATTATAGGATATTTTTAAAAATTACGAGAACTTAAGCTAATGAACATCCTTGAATTGTTTAAGCTAAATCGTCCACTGTTCATTTACTTTCAGAAGAAACAATCTACGATAAACCGCGCTGGGCCGACCGCGTCAAAAGGTGGATATACGAAGAAGTTTGCAATAATGGCTCCGGTACCGGCCGCTGTTTTACAATCATTGCCACGAATTACGCCGCAAGCTTCGCGCACGGCACCCACAATGAACTCATAGTTGATGTCTCGACTCTAAAAATACGGCGTGTGCATGAGAGAGAGAACGCTGAAGTCAGGACTGTCAAAGTGGTGCATATTGATCCGACGAGAGATTTCATTCTTGTACATTGCGACGGATTATCGGACACCGGTCCCGACCATGGGCCAATCTACAACTCAACAGAGTACTTACTCGTCGGACTGAGCAACAGGTAATATTTTTAGAATATAATTTCAAATCTTTATCGTTGATTAAAGATCAAACCGTAAGTTGCGTTTTGATCGCATTTGGAACTAGTTCATGGTCAAAAAGAAAACTTTAGTTTAGTAGCTTCTATAATGTCTATTTTCTCCCTTCTGACAACTTTTTTTACTGATGCTTTTTTCAGGTCATCTCGTAGTTACAATTTGACGCATTTCGTTGGAGTTATCCAATCGTCTAAAATGAACAAACACGGCCAGGTGATAGGTACAACTCAGACGATTAATGGGGATTCAGGAGGCGCAGTTTTCAACAAAGAATGTGAATTACTCGGAATTGCCATTGGCGTTCAAAACCTGCCACTAAAGACAAGTGGCAGGTCCTTCAGCGATGCGTCAAAGCACGTTCCCGCGACTTTCATAGTGAACGCCTATTATTTTTATCCGCCAATGGAGGTAATATTTTGATTTTATAAACGAATATAAATGTAGAACCAAAATTAGGATTATTCGGCAATCTGCAACTTTTCAAAATAATTTCGTCCATTGTCTCTAAACAATTTATTTATAAACAAAAAGATGAACGTATTCGTTTATTTCTTGGTCAGTGTAAGCCCTGATCAATATGGTAATAGAGCGTGATGAATGGAGTATTTTCAGTACGGCGTGCGCCCTATTAGCATAAACCCTCTCCGACTAAAAACCGAAAATGTCATAACTTAGCTAAAACTTAAGCTTATGAGATGAGTAATGACTTAAATTGAAGCTAAGCTTTAGGCGAATGACTCTATGATTAGGCCAAGTCTTATGTTTAGGCTAAGTCATATGCTCACGCTTAAGTTATATGCATGTTTTAAGCTTAGACTTAGACCAGAGTTTTGCTTAGGATTGAGCGTGGGCTCACTGATTTTATAGAACCAATTGTATGCTTAATGTAAGACATTACTCTCCCTTAAACTTAAGTTTTATTTGAGTTTTGCCATTTTCTTGGTATTTATTCGAATAGGGCGTGTCCCTTTAAGTACAAGCCTATTGTGAATGACCTATATGGCAGTATTGAAATCAATATATTTCAGGCTTACGAAAAGAGCTTGGCACCGGAGGAGCGAATGAAAGAGGAGGACATTCCTGTTTTCGTGCCATGAGCGGTCCATGAGAAAACATCTTCGAATTTCAAAAGTGTCTTATTTATTGCTACTTATGCCTGTCGTTATTGTGAGTCGGATTTAAGAAGTTTTTACAAAATCTCGTTGCGGTATTATTCCTTTATTCTTTCCTGTATTGTGCTCAGATATACTCAAACTACCCTATGTGATCATATGTTCCGTGGACTTGATCAGACTTTCTTCGCCTTCACTTTTTGTTATTGGTATCTTTGATCTTGTCAGTTGGACTTAAGTTATTTGAATGAATGTCATTGTTTTTGTATTCCATCATCTTGTATCCTTTATTCTTTCCTGTATTGTGGTCAGATATACTCAAAGATACCCTATGTGATCATATGTTCTGCGGATTGCTCAGTCTTTCTTTGCCTTGTCTTGCGTCAAGGATGACATTTATGGCATGAACCAAGAAAATGGTTCTTTGTGGATTCTAAATAAAGCAAACAAATATCGTTTGTCCTGCTGGTCCGTTTGTGGTAACTGAAATCTGTTTGATCCACGATTAAAGAAAGCCAAAGCAAGGCTGAGCAATCAAAGCTTTTTTCATTCATCTTCTCCAACGCCTCAGGATTTTGCTTCTAATCTACCGACCGGAGTGGCTTATGTCCAACAAAGTCTTGCTCATTTTTGTAAACTTTCTCTTCTTTGCTGAATTGGCAATAAGGTATTGGTATTGACAGTTTAATAAAGTAATTTTCTCATCTCAGATCTCACATCCTACCGTATTTCCTCCAATAGAAGCCCCACTAATATAAGCGCCCTTAGAGGGTATATCCTATACCTAATTTTTACCAAATGTTGGTAAAAATATGAATTGTTTTAAAAGTTTGAAAACATTGAAGTTCCGGGCTTCTATTGGAGGAAATACAGTATGTACAATGCATCCTATATACATACATCTCATATCCAGGATTAGATCTCAGATCCTATGTACAAGGAGTCAAAATTTGTCTCTTTGCCAAAAACACGTGTCTTCTTGGAAGTTACAGACTATATCACGTAGCGTCAAAATTGAAAACAAGTTAAATAAAATCGCTACAAATTCATATTTTGATCTCTGGTCTCATTGGGAGTTTCGGGAAGGCGTGAGAGTATGTCGCAGGTTCACTTTGTCTCCCACGCGGATCTTCGCTCCAATGTGCAGTTTGCAAGAGCTTTGATATCCGCACAGGTCTGACATGCTCCGCTTTGCATAGGAACGAATTTCGTCGTGCCGGAGAAGGTAGACGTACAGATTCAGACCTGCGTTCCAGGCGCCCAGAAATCCTTGCACGAATGTAATATAACTGGTACGAGCCACGTCCACGGAGCTGAGTGTCTGAAAAATGAGTTAAGATTAATTTCCGCATCCTAAATGAAAGAAATATTAGCAATTTTTCAAAGAGCAAAATTGTAAAAACTGAAAATTTTTGCATTTCAGTTCAAAAAGCTTTCATCAATAAGACCCGGATTTCCGCTGAATTCTCTATGAAAATACTTTTGGCGCGAAATCAAATATTTGAAAAGTAAATGCGTTTCCGAAATGTTCTAAAAATCGACGAAAAGAAGAACTCTTGAACTTTGATCTTTTCCTGGTTATGCTTCATAAAAAAGAAAAATTAAATTTGGTACCCAAAGGAATAAATCTTGGGAATTTTAAAAGAGCAAAATTGTCAAAATCCAATTTTTTTTTGCATTTTTCCAAAAAGCACAGCAGTTTTTAACAAAAAATGATCTTAGTTTGTCTTTTTTGCTCAGTTTTCATTGTGTTGGACGTTAAATTAGTATCACTCTCTTTATGTGAATTTTTAGTCTAGATTCCAATGCCTTGTTCAATTTTTGAATTCGCGCGGAAAAGTGGTTTAAAAAAGCTTTCGTCAACAAGTTCCGTATTTTTACGAATTCTATATGAAAATACTTTTGGCGCGAAATAAAACAATTGATATGTAAATGAGTTTTATTAATGTTCTAGAAAATTGATGAAAAGATGAACTTTGATCTTTTTCTGATTCCGTTTCATAAAAAGAAAAATTTACATTGAAAATGAGCAGCAAAATTGTCGGAAATGCACAACAAACTCCATAGGTCGAGAGAATAATAAACACGGAAACAGTTATTCGCTTCTGAAGTTTCTCTTGACGTTTTGCGTGAATGTACGCTGCGCCGGTCGGCGGATTAGACGTGAATCCGTGGAGCAAAGTCACTGAAGATGAGGAGCGGAAGAATATCACCAAAATGATCGAATAAATGGCTAAAAGGACACAAATAATATATCCATTTTTGTTCTAGAATATTCTCCACAGGACAAGGAATACCTCATTGTTGTAAAAAAGTAACTTTTACTCAGTCATGTCAATATCTAAGAAAAAATAATAAGATAGTTGGAAACTATGGTATAGTTTTTAAACGGATTTCGCTTCTGGTCACTGCTTCTGTAACATTCTAGAAGACGAGCAATGACTTAATCGAAATTCCAGAGTCTTAATCACAGAGAAAGAAATAGTGTGTGTTTCTAACTGTCTCTCTGTAACTATGCTATCTCTTTTTTCTCTCTAATCCATCGCCTCGCCTACAATTTTACACGTGGGATATCAGAGATCTTGGCTGAGAATTTCAGAGATCACAGCTTATGGTTAGAGATTAGAGACCAATTTTAAAATATCAATTTCAAGCGGCATACTGATTACAATTCCGAAACGCAAAAATTTACCAAAAACTCAAATTAGTGATCAAAGATCAATATATCTATAATTTCGACTAAAAAATCAGACACTTACCAAAAACAAAAACCGCCGTAGTTTCCGCATACGCAGTCCATATGTTGAGAAAATGTGGTCCCGTCACGACTCCAATAGCGCACTGGCGCGTGACCGCCTCACAATCCACTGGGTATATGGAAAGGAATGTGAAAGTGAAAGCGACTAACAGACTTAGTGTCAATACTGTACAGGTTAGTGTCTAAACTTGGAGCTTCTGTAGCTTTAGAAAAGATGGATTCTTAGGTCTCAAGCACAAATGGTATTTCTTCTAGAATAATATAGAACATTCTAGAACTATGCAAATTCTTATAGGTTATAGCTGGAACATAAAGGGGGATGTGAAAATGAAACATTGTGAAATGTTTCATGTTGCTTAGTAATCGATAGTAAAGATAATTCTAGAATGTTCTTTCTATAATTTTTGGTATAACTAACGATATTTGGGCCCATTCGGCTGTATTTCAAAGGCCGAAGAACGGCGTAAAATCTGTCGGCTGCCAATGCCAAAATTGTGACTTGATTCGCTGCAAGGAAGCCCGTGGTCGGTGAAGCTGAAATTGTATTACGCAAAATTGGATTATGAAAAGTAAGCGAAAATAGTTTTTAGATGCCTATCTACACATTGATTGATTTGTAAATGAAATTTCGCAAAATATGAAAAGTTCCGCGTACATACTGTATTTTCTCTAATTGAAGCCCCGGGTCTCTATTTTTCAACTACTCTCCAATGAGGGCTTCTATTGGGGTTTTTTCTAAAACTCACAATTTCTGTAGGGCACTTATATTAAAGATAGGGTTTCAAATGGAAAGAGGGTTTCAACTAGAGAAATTACGGTAGTAAGTGGTAAGTTGTTTAATAGTAGCTATCTATTTAGTACCCTATTCCATAGGACTGCCCAGCGGCTTCGCCGCACGGCGGCGCCCATGGTCATCCAGGATTTTCCGGATTTCCGGAAGCCATATCTCCGGATCGGCTGATTTGCCGGAACTGAGACCGGTACCAATCGTCTTGTCTCGCCGAGACGAAGCGATTGACGTATCATACGCCCAGAAACGGAGGCGCGAAGGGTGATCTGTGACCTGGCCAAATCCCGGATTTTCCGGATTTCCGTAAAAATGGCACATTTTTGGCCAAAAAAGCCTCTTTTTTGTGAAATGCGCAAACTTTTTTTTGCAAATTCGTTCTTAGAATTCCCAGGGGAGCATTTTGAGCTATCATGCGTCAGAAACGGAGGGGAAGACAAAAAGTTTCCTCTTTAGCCCAAAAAAGTGCCATTTTTGACGTTTTTTGGCCAAAAAAGCCACTTTTTTTGACTTTCGCCAAAATTTTTTTCCGGATTCCGTCTCAGCATCTCCGGGGGAACATTTTGACATATCACACACCCCTGTATCGCGCGATCTTGGGAAATCTTCCAAAAAGGCCAGAGACGTGACACACGGATGTCACGTTTTCACGTATGTCAACCCCATTTCTGACATTGATAACCCCCCCTAAAATCATGGGTTTTGGGGGGTACTCGCGAGTTTGGGGTCCGGGACCCCCAAAAAGTGGGAGATTCTATTGGGGGGGGGGTACATTCACCTATCAACTTAGAGGGACCCGATAGAAGATTTAACCCGCCGATTCCCAATTCGATATTTGTTTTGGCATTGAGTATATGATACTTATGACATTCTGTCCATTTTGGCTATAGGAATTTACATACTGCCAGAAACTGGTACTACACCAAAACTGACCTCAATTCCGGAATCAAAATATCTCGGGTTGAAAATCGGTTTTTACCCATTACCCCCCCGGGTCAAATCTGACCCCTGATTCGGACTCAGCGGGGTCGATTTACTATATAGGGACAAAATTTGAAGCCTTGAAACTGCTTCCCTGCGAAAATAACAGGCAGACAGTTACAGAAAGGAGAAATAGTGTGTAAAACGCCTCGGGCCATAACTCTCGATAGAAGGGTTTTTCGACCCTAATTCCTTCAAGGTGGTGCTAGGCACATCGAGAGCTGTCGATTGACACCTCACTTGCCCAAATCCAAGTGACGCAGAGAGGGTAACCGTATCCGATCTCGTGACATCACTACAATACTAGGATAGGGATGCACACTGCCAAAACTAATCTCGAATTGGGATTCAAGGGGGCGAAAACTTCTATAGGGTACAGAATTCCTGGTTACATGTATTAAACGAACGTCAAATTTGGAATCAGCGGTGTCGAAAATTTATAACGATACAAAATCTCGGACATTTCCAGTCAATTTTTGCAATGTTTCAATGGTCGGTCTACTTACCTTCGGTCAATAGAGAACTATAAAATGGCCTATCAAAACCTTACCAATGACCGCGCACAGCCATTTCGGGAACAAGTCGATACCATGTGACATTAAAATGACGTGAAATGTGCTCCTGGCAGCAATTCCCAATCCTGAAACTGGAACAAAATATTTTTGCCAAGATAGCCACGAACCTATCATAAAATCCGCAAAGGCATTCAAAGCGATCAGCTGATTGCATTGGGAAGAGCCGAGATTACGATAGCGGAAAAATAAATATAACAGAAAAGCGTTCGAGCCGCAGGTGTTTAGGGCGATTGTATATCGCACAACAGCAATCCAGGTGGTCTTGTCGAGCTCGGAAAGATCCCAGGATGTTGTCTCAGGAGAAGAAGAAGCGGTAGAAGGATCGAGTGGCATACTTCTTATGGACTAGCCTCGAATTCATGCATATCTGAAAGTAACGGTAAATCAATCTAGAAGCAATTGATCAATTGGGGGTTCAATCATCAAGCGTTCTCGTAACAGTCTGTGAAACGTCGAGAAGCAAAATTATTGATTCAAGACATTTCAAGGAACTTCAAGACTTTGGAGAACAGTCTCAAATTCAGCAGAGTCAGGCGCCTGGAGCTGATAGGTAGCTAAAGGTAAGCTTTAAGGGTTGAAAACGCAAGATGCGACACTTCCGGGGAAGTCCTATAGGGTAAATTCGGGAAAGCTGAACTTCTAGAGTCTTTCCAAAAAGATAACTGGGATTCGCCGGTAAAGATGTCGTCGTAATTGAATTACCTTCCAAACAACTTGTCTACGGAATAATGCCCTCAGGTCTTTTAAACCATATCACCGTAAACTAGGAAATTTTCTTGCGACACTTAGTCATCAGACTTAATTATCACGTACCGTGTTTTTATTTACTTGGCTGGAAAAAGAAATAAAAACAATTCCCGGAGATTCGAGAGTGTCCGGAAACGAAAGATTTGACTCGGTATTTTTTGGATTGGCTCGGTTAGAATTAGGTCTTAGGTCTTGGTCTTAGACCCTAATCTTAGATCTCAGTCTTAAATCTCTGACTTAGATCTAAAATTCATCCCCCAAACAAGAAAGCCCGTAATTATAAAAATCATAAAATCTCAATTTTAATTACTGAGCAAAAATGAAAATGGTAGGAAAAATTTCTGACAGGTAAGATTTATATAGCCAGAGGGAATCTTTATAGACACTGCCCTTATTTGTGAATAACACAAACAATAAATCAAATTTTCGGTCTGCCTTCGGACCTAAAAATAACTTTTACGTCAAAATCGAGTTTAAATTTCATAAACCAAGTCCTATATAAGGCTTTGGATAATGTTTTTATCTACCACCTGAAAAGTTCGAGACTCCAGCATTAAACACCTGAGGAAGGTCGATAATGAAATCTTTCTTGAATCCCAATTTTGTTATGACCGCTAAAAGTATTTTCGTCGAGAGTAATCAAGTTAGGGAAAATAGCGGTAAACGTAACGGAATTAAGGAAGGTAACGAAATTATGACAAGCCACACCTTCAGGCCTGTTGAAGCATGGCTTGGCTCGAGACTCACTTGAGGCTCAGAATAGTCGTCAGACTTAACCTTTGGGTGAAATGCTCAGTTTAATACCTGGTTTTTGAAAACTGCATACCTGAGATGCCAGAAATTTAAGAATTGTTTGGCGAGAATTTTGTGCGGGCCAAAGCTGAGATTCTCGAAAAATGGTCCGATTGAACCTTGGAGTTGAATACCTGTTTTTTAGGAAACTGCACACCTGCATTGCCAGAAAATACAAACCTAACAAAAAATTTTCCAATATTTGATTCAAGTGTGAGTTTCACAAGAATCTCGAAGGAAATTTGAGCTTCAAAGGCGAGATTCTCGAGAAACTGCGCAGAAATGCGTAAGCTGAATGAACGCAAGCTAAATCCAGGAAGCCGCTGCCCCAATACATGCTGTGAAAAGGTGGTCTCAAAACTGAATTCCCACGATACCAAGTCTCAAAAGGTTCGAGAGAAAAATTGAAAAGCTGAGATTGTCATGATTACGTCAAGAGCGGAAAAGGTGAATGAGAATGTCAGATTTTAAAATGTAACGAAGGCATTTGAAATTATTTGTTTCGACGTCGGCCGATTCTCACGACCCAAAAATGGAAATTTTGCAGCTTTCACACAATCCGAGCAAATGTTCAATACCTTTGAGCAAATGCCGTGAAAGTTTTGTAGCCTTGGGCATTTTGATGGTATCAAATTTCAGACTACAATTTTTTGGAAAAAGTACCGTAGGAATGTGACGACATGATGGTGTTGCCGATTCGATGACACTAATAAATTTTTTAGTGTTTCATTCTCGTTTTGAAAATTTTGTTGCCGAAAATATTAATCTTGGATTTCGATGTCTTAAATTTGGGTCTAATTTTTGAGTTTGAATTCGGCGATATTTTTTACCTACGATCTACCCTTAGGGTTGGAATTGCGACCCTAAGGTTTGAAATTATCTAAACGTCTCATTTTAAGGACTACTCTATTTTGGGTAATATTGACACTTAGCACAAACTTACCCTATCTTTTACCTAGATCGACCCTAAAGGTCGAATCGGCGGTGTTAAGGTCGGCATTATTGGTATAAGTGATATAGTACGTGTGTTATAGGTAGTTTAGTTTTAGTTTCATGCTAAGCGGGTCTAAATTACCTATAACACACGTAATATACTATTAACGACAATGAGTGGGAATGGGCGTTTGAATTCGCGGGTTGTTAGAGCAGGCGCAGTAAGGAGAAGGGTGCCTTGGCATGCAGGCTAGGAGGCTTTCCAAGGTGGTTTGAATCAGTATAATGAAACCCTTGGAGAGTAAATCGACCCCGCTGAACCCAAATCCGGGATCAGATTTGAACTTTGATCTTTGATTTTTGAAGTTTTCCCTTTAAAATTGGGATTTTTCAATAATTTAAAGGAAAAAGTTCAAAAATCAAAGACCAAAGTTCAAATCTGATGATTTGATTGGAAGTTCAAAAAGTTGTGAAGGGCGATCTTATGCACTTTTAAGAATGAATTCAATCGTGTGAAATAGAAATTAAAAAATGTACTCTGCGGCTAAATTTCAAAACTCGCCCACCATTTGGAAGTCATTCCCATTCATGTCAGTCTGCTTTCTTAACAAAGTTTGTTGGGAAATAAAAAAATACCAAGAAAAAAAAATACCAAGAAAAAATACAAAGAAGGCAGAGGCAATGGAAAGGAGGCTGGCTGGCCTGAGTAAATCTAACAATGGCATTGCTTTTATTCCTCTATCTTACAAATTACAGCCACTATAAAGCAATGACTCATCACTTTTACAATCATTTTGAAGGCACTGACTAGGTTATTTTGAAATTTTGACTTTTGCGGACATAGATAACCAGAAAGTACCTAACAATGCAGCGTCTGCTTAATTTCTTCAGCTGGACCAATCATTGATTGCTATGCTTATGCGTTGTTTACAAGCAATTTCCTTTTTGACGAAATAGCGTGCAGGCGCTCTTTTCGTATGATTAAGCATAGAGGCTGTTTATAAATCAGACACAGCAGGGGGGTTAATTACAGGTAATACGGTATTCATTATGTATAATGTACCCTGCGGCTAAATTTCAAACTTGCCCCCTTTGAAGGCCATTCCCATTCACGTCATTCTGCTTTCTTAACAAATTTTATTGAGAAATGAAAAGATTGTCTTCAGTTTTCATGGAATACCTTTTTCGTTGAGTACCGTTACTCACATTTCTTTGTTGAGTCAAAGAAAGAGTTTTACTTCTTTGTTTCGCTGACAGATTTGTGATTGAAGGAGTTACATTAGAGAAAGTTTGCGACAAATTCGCTGACAGTTTCTAAGGCCAATACTCATTCGTCCAAAGGAATAGAAGATTTCCTGGAAGAAATTTCCTGTACCTCCAGTCATGTTTTGCAGTATTGAGTTGCGAACTTTGGATTATTGTGAGAATCTGACGCAAGCATTTGAGCTTTGTTTATTTGCTGTTAGCGATAAAACTGACAGATTTTCGAAAAAATGAATTGGCGTACCATTTTTCAATATTTATAAAGGTTAATGAACTTTTAGCCGGCTTTGGCCATTTTAACTCAGTCACAGGGAGGTAAAACCCGCGGCTTCGCCGCGGAAGTACTCAGAATTCCTAGCGGAGTATTTTGAGCTATCATGCGTCCAAAAAGGAGCGAGTCTCGGAAAGTTAGCCTTAAAAGTACAAAAAGTGGTAAAAATGACATTTTTGGGAAAAAAGCCACATTTTTAGGGTTTTATCGTGCAAAAAAATTTTGTCCGATCGTGACAAGGTAAGACGTACATTGCCCCAAACTCGCCATAAACACCCGATGCGTTACTTAGGGTCCCTTTATGCCTTTGGCACGCAAATTAAACTGAATTTGCCGGAGGTTTAAAGTTCACGTTCACAAAGTTTTGCAATTTTTTATGGAAAACTGGACTTTTTTGTGAACGTGAACTTTAAACCTCCGGCAAATTCAGTTTAATTTGCGATTTTCCGTGCGGTTTTTTGCATCTGGTGCGGAAAAGTCTCTATATTCTGGACCATTCATCCGATTTTTGACAGAACGCCAAAAAGTGCCAATTTTGGCAATTTTTTGAAAATGTCTCGAAATTGTCAAAAAATCCATGTGGTCCCCCCTATGGATCGAAAAATTTTTTTGTCGATAATTAAAAAAAAAAGTGTTTTCTATGGTAATTTGATGCGCTGATCACGAAAATGACGTTATTTTAAGATTTCTAGACGATTTTTATGAAATTACATGGTTCCTCTATGAAAAATGGGGTGCGGTTATAGCTTTGTCCCACCTGAATTCCAGCTGTTCAAAGGAAAGTTCTAGAAGTCCAAAGGGGGTTCCCGGGTTTTTGTATATTTACTGGGTTACCATAGGTGCTCTAACTTTCTGCAAAACCAGTTTCGAAATTCTCTTTCAAAAGTTGGACAAAACAGCAAAATATAAAGTGCGGTTATAGCTTTGTCCCGCACTGTACATGCTACTTTCGATTAAGCCTATACATGCTACATCTCGTGTTGAAATTAAGCATACATGGACTTAATCGAAACCCAGGGACGTAGCTTCCGTTTGGGCTATTGCTCACTGTTCCAGAATGTTCTAGAAAAAAAGTTATGGCAAGAACCGTCACTGGGCTTATTATGACCGAGGGATTAAGTCCCCAATAGAGCCGATATAGACAAAACCATATTCTCTCTAATAAAGGCCCCTGTGGCTATTCAGTTTCAGTAAAATATATCTATCAATTCGCTCTCTATCATCATTGTAGTATTCGTACTATCGAACCACTATCAAGCTCAGCATCAAGTATATATCGCTGCAAATTTTTGGACAGAATGTTCAAGACCCAGCGGTGAGTTTGAAATGCTTAAAATTCGCTTTGGTCAGATTCGTTTTTTCTTTATCTCCTAAATCTACATTGTAATCCAAATTAAACTTAGACTCCTAAATTTCAGATCGCCCCCAATCAATCCCGACATCATAAGCGAAGTGCTGCAATTCTTCACACGCCTGGAGCTCGCAAACCTTCAAATTATAAGCCGACGTCTGAGCGAATGGGTCGAAAAATATTGTTCGGAGAAGCCTTGTTGGATTATGGGCTGCATATATTTTGGAGGCCAAATTTGGATTGAAAAGGCTAATACTGGACCGGGATCACTGAGACAAATGTAAATTTGCTTTTTCCTGGATATTTTTCAATTTAGAATTTATGTCAAAATTATTTTTTTATCGACACCCGTTTCACATTTTAGATTTCTTTCCATCTTGTCGACTCTGCAAATAAACGACGTTCTCAGTGCACACAAACGCGACGCATCCCCGCTAACCGTAGAAGAATTCAGAAATCTGTCACACAACAAATTCTTGCGACTCAGTCCATTAATTTTGTGTCCCGATGCAAATCTTCTTCACTACCCCCGGCAGGAAATCAAAGAAATTTTGTTTCGAATGAAGTAAGTTTACTGCGACAGTTAGTCCCCAGGACACTTAGTCCCTCGGGATACTTAGTCCCCGAGGCACATAGCCCCAGACACTTAGTCCCCTGTAACAAAAAAATCTTCTAGAGTCTCGCGCGGAGGTCCCAAGTACAAAGTTGCTTATAAAGTAATGCCAAGCAACTTTGCTCTTGGGACCCCGGCGCCAGATGCCCAAATGTGGAAGATTTTCGAGACTACCTCCCCAACTTGGTATACGACGCTTTTGCTCTACCAAGCTGATGATATCAAGTTGGGGGGGGGGATGTCGAGGTTGGCGATGGTTTAGCGTTAAGCCTAATGCTCATTCGTATGCCCTTTTAAGGGCAGTTCGGCAATCCTAAATATAAAACCTAAAATCCATGCCTAAAGCCTAAGCCTAAAGTATGCCCTTATAATGGTTGTTCATCTTAAAACCTAGGTGCGCGAGATCCGGGAAATTTGTAGTCCAGCTGTATGAGACATTTGTAGTACAGTTCTAGATATTTGTAATACAGTTCTAGACCGTTCTAGAAGCCTTTTTTATGTACGGGGGATTAAGTGACCCGGGAACTAACTCGGGAGGTTCCCAAGGTGTGAATTTTTTTTCCGGCTGGCCGTCAAACTTTTTTCTGGATAACTTTGAAGGACCTCGTCCACAAAGCTTAATGCCTGGGCTAGTTTGTGTGGGCTAGCTTGTGTGTTATTCTCTTCCCAGTCTCTAGTTTAATCACAGTATCTCCTTTGTTTTGTGTATTTCAGTGCTCACTACAAAACCCAGCGAGCAGCCCATTTCGTAAATCCAGTCCGATCAAATCGATTTGATTTTATGTTCTTTGTTCTAGATTCTTTGTTTAAACCCAAAATGAACTAAAATGAATTGGTCTGCAGTGCAAAGAGCATTACAGCGCAGACATGAGAATGGGTTTGTGTATGCCTTTGTCTCTGTCGAAAAGACATGTTTCATGTCTGCTTTACAACGCAGCCCATTCTGTAGAGACTACAGCGCTGTGGTAAAACATAGGCTAGGGAAAAGAAAAATACAAAACCCATTACAGAATCCATACTTGCGTGGACCTAGTGTAAGTTTTTCCCCTTTTAATTCCATTCTGACAAGGAAAGCTCACTTGAAGTCGCGCCGATCCCGGAAAACGTGATGGATAGGAATTTACCCCACCTTGTGGGCATTTGAACGGTACCAAGCGTTTTTCCATAAGTTAGCCTGATACGGAAAATTGGATTTTTACAAGGAAAATGAGAGAAATCCGACTTCAGAGGCCGTTTTCGGGCGTTTTTGTCTACGAAAGTGCCAAAAATAACGTCATATTCGTGTTCCCCGTAATTTTTTGGGTAAGATAGCGCCTTTTTCAGAATTTTTTGAGAAAAAATTTTTTTCTCGATTTTTCACCTGGTAGCAAAAAAACGAAAAAAATTTTTTCTCAAAAAATTCTGAAAAAGGCCCTATCTTACCCAAAACATTACGAGGAACACGAATATGACATTATTTTCGGCACTTTCGTAGACAAAATGGGCCGAAAACGGCCTCTGAAGTCGGATTTTTTCGCATCTTCCTTGTAAAAATCCAATTTTCCGTATCAGGCTAACTTTTTTTCGTAACGTATGGGGAAAACGCTTGGTACCGTTCGAATGCCCACACGGTGGGGTAAATTCCTATCCATCACGTTTTCCGGGATCGGCGCGACTTCAAGTGAGCTTTCCTTGTGAGTTTTTTTTTCAAAAAAGGCAAATGGTCGAAAACCAGGCGGCAGAGAGAGACAACGAGAGAGAGAAGAAGGTTATCCAGAAAAAATTTAACGGCCAGCCGGAAAAAAATTCACACCTTGGGAACCTCCCGAGTAAGTGTCTGGGGACGAACTGTTCGGGGACAAACCGTCCTCGGGGACTAACCCGGAAAAGAGAGCTGGTTGAATTGGCGCAGTACCGTGCAAACTTCAATGGACTTATTCATTGGACCGGACCGGGCCGAACTTAACCGGAATTCTGAACAAAATAGTATTGTTGAATTCGAAAACGAATTCGAAACCGACATTGGAGTCGCTTTTAGCCTCTATGTCTAAAGTTTAGTAGATGATCATATAAATTCCAATAAACTAGCATAAAACATTTATTTATTCTAAAATACTTTTTTTTTATCTAGGAAGTGCTGGGAATCGAAGAGGGTTGTTCTTGTCGCTTCTCATCGTTCCCGCGTGCAGTACCATAACAGTTCTGACTCAGAGACTTTTCAAAACGCATTTTGCGACCTGCTATCAGCGGATACTTTCTCTAATGCTTCAGAGATATGTCTAGACGGTTTGCCTTGCCAATTTAAACATCAACCGCACCGTTGCTGCCCATTTGAAGCAGTAATTTTAACTTTTCCCGACGTGCTTCGTTGTCCAAGGTTTTAGTTACATTTCTTTTTTTTTGTTTTTTAGACATATTTTTTAGTTATTTTCGCAAAACTATTATAATTTTCTACCTTCAAATTAACGCTCTCTTCGTGGGGTTTGAAAAACTTGTATGGGGGGGCTGGGCGGGGGTGGGAACCAATTTCTATAGAGTATTTCATATATAAGAAAATTTTTAAATATGGCTCGGATAAGTCTATAATGGTCTAGAATTCAGATTCTGAGAACTATTTTTTCAATATTTTTATCAGTAAAAAATTCAATCTTATTTTGTGTGAATTGAAATTTGATATAATTTACATCAAAACAAAATTTAGATTTAAAGCAAGAATTTGAATTGACGCCAAAACATTATTCATTTTTCGATATTAAAAAACTCAAAAAATAGTTTGGGATTATAAATTATGCTAGAATAATTTTGAAAAAATTCTTATCTGAAACTGCTTGCTTCAGATTGTTTCTATTTCATAAACGGGGATGGGGCGGTACATCCGCCGGACTTTGCGAACACTCGATTTGCTCTTGGCTATTTTATGAACAGAATAATCTGGACGATGATCGTACATTTATTTGTGACGAAGAGTTACTTGAAACGACAGGTTTACTTGAAACGCTGCATGAGAACCTATTTAATGGAATTAGTCAGGTACACATTTTACTCCAAAATTACCTTTTGGATTCCGTGCAGGATTCAAATACGCGCTAGCCAAGGCTCCGTCCACATATTACTTAACTAGCTGTAACTGGTGACTGCGGCACCAAAAAATCTGCAGTAAGGGTTGTTCGGGAGAAGAGGAGCATTTAAGGCTAATTGGGGATGTATATTTCTCCATTATACAGAGATTTTGCGAAATCTCTGTACAATGGAGAAATAGTGACGAAATAATCTGCTTTACTGCATGTGTCTGATTCATCAACCCCCTCAGAGAGAGGCAGAAGCGATAAAGACCAACTAACTCAACGCAAAGGAGCGTCATAGAGCAGGCATTTCTGGGTATGGGCCTGATTATATGCCAACTTTTTAAGCTTCATCCACTGGCACAATCAGATTTTTCGTTTTTCGTCTAAATTCCATGTTTTTGTAAAATATTTTTAAACAGATGGTGGTCCCAAGCGGATTGCTCTGCAAATAAGTTCGATTAGCTTCGAAAAAGCCTCCTTTGAATTTGTCGATTTCCCCACCATGCCTCCGGTTCAAATCCGACCTCAGATACGGATTTCCCATATCTGAAAACCCCCAAGTGCCACATTTCGGTCAGCATCCCGAAATAATGAATTTCGGAAAATTCTGACATCATGTGTGGTCTTTAATGAATGACGGACATTAGCCGCATATTATAAAAGATCACAGTAGGGAGCGGGGATCCGTCAGTGATTACGCGTACGGTATTTGTATGGGTCCAATAGGCCCGAAGTACCCCTTTTTGATTGCAAGGAGTCTGTTGTGATCCTTAAAATAAGTTAGCGACGAACCTCCGTCCGCCGCACGTTTTGAGACTTCCTGCTTTTTGTGGCTCAGTGCGATGGGGCGCAGGCACCAGCCTGCCGGCGGAGGTTCGTTCCCGCGCGTGTGAAATCGTTTTTTGACACCGGGATTTTAGCAAATTTAGCTAAAATGTACCAAATTTAGGCAAAATTTTAGGCAAAAAATTTGAGACTTCCTGCTTTTTTCACCCAAAATGTCATTCTTAGGGGTGCTTATTTTGAGACTTCCTGCTTTTTATCCTATTGATTTTTATGACAGATTTTTCAGAAAAATGATTTTTCATACCATGGGGTCCCCCCTATGGTTTTTATGCAAAAAAATATTTTTAGAAAATTGTTTACAAAAAAATCAATAGGGGGGACCCTATTGATATTTTGGGGGCCCCAAAACCATACAAGCGCCGCCTAAACTGCCACCTTGTTCAAATTTGCGGTTCGGCGAATGATTAGTTTATATAAACGGGCCGAGTCTATATAAGCATACCCCCAGTGGCACTGTCAATGTGCATGAGTATTTTGGAGGTAATACTACGGTACAGTCTTCCCTCTCTAATATGACCCTCTCTAATATGGCACCCTCCCTAATATGGCGCACTTTGGCCGAAACGGATTTTTTTGTATGGAAATTCCCTCTCTAATATGGCGCTCCCTCCCTAATATGCGGATTTTGGGTCAGCCCCTATGGTTTTGAAAAATCATTTTCTGAAAAATTTGTCTAAAAAATCAATAGGGTCCCCCTATGGTTTTTGGGCCAAAATTTTACAGATTTTGAAGAAAATCTCAAAAAATTTGCCAACTAAGCAGACATGTATCACAAAATATTTCAACAAAAATTAAAATTTATCGTGATAATTTATTGTTATGTGAATTTCTATATATTATAGTTCCGCTTAATAAAAATTATACAATATTTCTTACGCATTTGGACTATTTTTGGGTTGACCCTCCCTAATATGGCGCATTTTGGCTGAGACGGATTTTTTTGTATGGAAATTCCCTCTCTAATATGGCACCCTCCCTAATATGGCGGATTTCGGCCAAAACGGATAGCGCCATATTAGAGAGGGAAGACTGTAACTATATATGTTTCAGAAATTCTTGAAAGCGACAATTTCGGCCTCATTTACATTTATCCTCGTTTATATCGATGCGTATGGTATGTATGGTATGTACCCTCCGACATGGCAAGTGAATTGTTTACTATTTTATAGTTTTCTTTATTGATTCCGGCTGATCCAGATTTGAAATTCAGATTCTCGATAAATCCAATTTTTGCCCAAAAATTTGCACTTCCTCGAAAAAGGGTCTCCGGGCTGATTTTTTTTCGCCCGGGGCTTTTCGACCAGGCTGGTCGGAAAGCCATTTTGATTTCCAACCATATTTTGTATGGTTATTTTGCATGGTTATTTTTATGGTATTGGCATTTTCGACTGTCGCGAAACGCGAATATGTTTATTAATTCTGGCCCATTAATTTTGTATTCTTATTTGGTGATTTAAGAGGCCCGATTTATTGTTAGAAAATCAAGCTATGTTTTGAACTAAAACATTATGGGTTAATTGGTTTTGGCAAATGTGCCAACCAAATGGGCCACTGTCTGGATAAAAGCGAAACATTACGAAGCCTGCTTTGTATTTTGTTATTCTAAAATTGTCTAATATAGCAATTGACTAACCGCCCTCCTTCGTGGCGCAGTCAAAATATGTTTTGCTTAGTCTGGCCAAAATCGGGTATTTAATAAATCCCATGGACAAGCAAATCATTATAGTTATAGTGATATTTAGTTTCTCGTTTTGGAACGATCACTTTGCTTTTGGTCGGTTGCAGTTCTTAATACTGACGAGACCTCTTTTTATCTTACTTGCATTACACGCTGTTAAACGCTATTAAAAATGACACTCAGCGAATACTCAGCCAAGCCTGTTTCAAGTTATTGTCGGAAATGCCAACAATATACTTATTTGAGCCATTGTTTGGTCATTTCCCTATACCTTTGGAACTAAAATTGTGGCAAAGATTTAAAACATTTTACGGGCTGCGGCATACGCTGCGGATGTGGGACAATGAGAATAACACCTCATGAGAATAACACCGCCCCATGAGATTGAATACCGTATCTTACTTCAGATTCAGCACCCCAGAAATCCCTGGATGCAAAAAAAAAACCAGCCCCAAAGTCATTTTTGGGAACAAACAGAATGTCAGAAAAAAGTTGCTCTGAAATTTCACAATTTTTGACGGCATGGTAAATTATGGGACTGCAAATACCTGGAATACGATTCGTACAGATTAATAATGTGTTTCAGGAAGTTCTCTATTGTGGAAGAGAAGAACAACTTTCGCCCTCCGCTATTGAATATGGTAACGAACGAAAAGCTGGAATTTCTTCGGTGCAAAGTTGCCTTGTTTGACAGACAATTGGAGGCCGATGTCGTGCGCCGATCGAGAATAGCGCAGTGATAGCCCAAAGCATACGTTTAAAAAAGGATTTACTTGTTTTTTGTTGCAATTTTATTATTAAAATGTCGGGAAATGTTATCTGAGAAAAATTGTTAGTGATTCGTCTTAATATTCAATCTTCATAAAAACCAACATCATGATGAATTTTAAATTGAAGTAAATTTCCTAGTAAACTCTGACGCAAGAAATAGCGCCAAAAACAAATCGATCATAGACTGATTATCAGATGCTCCCTTCAATTGCAACATGTGTTATGTACCAAATAAACAAATCTTGACAAACAAGCCTTGACAAATCTCTATCACCCCGGGTATTGAGCTCAGGAAACTACTCCAGAAACAGTGATTAAACATGGAAGTTAAAAATTCTGGTCAATTTTCCTATAAAATGTGTCCTAAAACTTCCATTTTGCAGATTTTGTCTAAGGCGAACTTGGTAAATTTAGCTTGGATTCTCCGAAACATTTTGGGAAGGATTGTGAAAAACATTTGAGTTTTAATTTTTTGGCTATTTAATCTTATGACCAAGTGCCCCTTGCTTGATGCCTAAAGCCGCATCAAATGAAGACCCGCTAAACATTTTACCAAGCGAATATTATATTTAACTTTTTGTCTCAAAAGCACATTTTAACCGTTAACCATATTCAACAAGTGTTGTGTTCAACTACTGCTTTACTCGGGAGAATAACTGATATTATGATTCTTTCGAAACTTTAAATTAAAATTTACATTTAAAACTATTATATATACTAAATATATTTTATTATATATATTTTATTGAGACTAGATGAAATACAAAATGAAATGCTCAATAAAATACTATATGATAATAAAGAATCCAATGGTACACAGATAACGCAATAAAATAAACAAGAATGTACATCCAAAAGCGAGAATAAAGTCATTATTGTATCATGAAAATCCTGCAGAACGAACAATTGAACCGATAATAGCACCACTCTTCCTCTATTCTTCCCCATGTTTAGAAACCTTAATCCCATGCTCGGGTACCTTAATCCTGATCTTAAAAATCTCAATCCCATGCTCAGATACCTTAATCACATGTTTAGAAACCTTAATCCCATGCTTAGATGCCATAATCTCGAGCTTAAACATCTTAATCCTATGCATACACAGACATGGTCCAGTTACTATATAGTAGGATTACGATTCTTCCAAAACTTTTAAATTTAGATTTACATTTAAAATAAAATTGGAGATATGGTCGTTATTTGAAATGAAACTAATAAAATAAATTGAGAAATGTATTCAATAATGTACATTCACAAACGCGAATAACGTCATCGTTGTTTCATTGAAATCCATTAGCAATTCTATCCCAAACAGCAATTGCCAAGTGTACAATAGAACCGATTGTAGCCGAATTAACAATTGAACCGATCCTAGCATTCCATTTTTCCACTGTAAATCCGCTCTGAAAAAGTAAAACATATAATTACATAACCAAAAAGTGATCGACCAGTTTGTTTCTTATTGCATAGTCATGAGAATCTTAGTTCCTTAGTCTTGAATTAATCCAGCTACAACCACATCTTCTGTCCTCTTTTTGCTATATAAAAATCGAAAAACCTAATAATAACTTTTAATGTAACTTACGCCAATGTCAATCAACACGAAAATCATTCCGAATACGTATAGATACTTGGTCTTATCGAATGTAAAGGAGATGCAGCCTCGAGCTACCAACGAAAAGAATGATGGAAATACGCGTAACACTATTTGAGCGAATACATTATCGTCGAGTTTTGATAATTGTTTTACGCATGGTAGAGCGAAATGGGTGGCTGCGAAACCTGACAATATGTCGGCGGAATACAGTATAGCATCGCTGAATGATAAAGAAATACGACCGTTCCAAAATGCTAAAGCACATTCCCTAAATCTCAGACTTTGCTTATTTTTGGTATACAGAGCTCATTTGGGCCCCTGATAACAGGAAAAATATTATTTTTTCGAAACTCGATTTAAAATGGCGATTAACAGGGGATTATCAAATTTGGCGCGAATTCAAATTTGCGCCGAAAAGTCAGGTTATGCACGGAATTTGACAACCTTATTGGATTCCGCGTAGCCGTTTAACTCGGCAAGTTTTTTTTAATTTTCGCAAAAGGTGCCAAATTTTGAAAACGATTATGAAGGTTTTTAGAAATACTAAATTTACGCTGACCCTCAAAATTCGCCAATTTTCGGGGGTGTGTTTCGAAAATGACCATTTTTCAGACCATAATCGTTAATAAAGTGGGTAAACAAATTGCATAACCATGTTTAGGACAAAAAGTTGAATATATAATAGCGATATCAGATTTGGGATAGGAAGGACGTAGGACTTTGCTATACAAACATATATTTCTTGCGTTATACAATAATTATAAAATTGAGAGAGAAGAAGATATATTTCCGAGTATAATCGAATTGAATTTTATCCTTTAAAATAAAAATAACTAATAAAGTATCTTACGTCCAAGTCCATGACGAATCGCCGATGAAAATTTCTTTTGCAATTGTTCCGTTGTAGAGGCAAAGAGCGGCACAGGCTAGACACACGTTCGGTATTGATATCATGTCCCTTCTGTTTCCGATTCTGTTCTTTCGCAATTCATAAATAAACGAGAAAAAGTGGCTGAAAGCCAACATATACCTAAAATTACGCACGTTTACATTTTAGAAATCCGTCAATTTCCAAACAAAAAATATATCTGTGGCTACAAAAAAATACGGCAATCTTCATTAAATTTACGTTTACATTTTCAAATGAAGAGAATTTCCAAATGAACAATTATAATGTACTTACAGAACGGCGACGACACAAAGCGATAATGGAACCGCAAAAATCTCGAGACCAGTGCTTGAAGAAT
The DNA here is from genome assembly GCA_022814885.1 of Ditylenchus destructor. NCBI lineage: Eukaryota > Metazoa > Nematoda > Chromadorea > Rhabditida > Anguinidae > Ditylenchus > Ditylenchus destructor. The sequence continues at coordinate 89,673 of JAKKPZ010000156.1, forward strand.
TTGACATGATCCGTTGAAAAGTTTGTTCTTTCTGAAATATTACTTTATTACTTTAAGAAATAGTTCTTACAAGAAAAGAAACAGTGGAATGGGGTATATAACATTTATTACCATGGAAGCTTTTAGCACGTTCTAGAAGATTCCAAGGTAAATTCTGACCCCGGATTTGAGCTCAGCGGGGACGCTTTGCTATGTAGGGAGAAAATTTGGGATGACTTCCTTACTTTCCCGCCAAGATACAGCAAAATGCCCCCAGGGCTTCTAGAATCTTCTTCGATGCGGTCGGCTAGACCTGGTTTTTCGGTACCTGAAGGTCGAGTGCTATTCACAAACACCAAGATCGCCGAAAACGGTGAGGGCCGTGGGAAATTGCCCCTTTACGTGACTCACGTAGGTCACGTTATTAACGTTTTCACGTGCGTGACCCCCAATTCTGACATTGATAACACCGCCTAAAGTCATGGATTTTTGGGGGTACCCGCCGAGCCAGGGGTCCGGGAGCGTCTAAAAGCATCAAGATTCCGGAGAGATTCGTAGGAGATAGACAGAGTGCGCCTTAGAGTCGGAAATTGTTTACCCGAGAGTGGGAAATTGTTACCGGGATGCAATTTTCGATTTTATCAATTTTTCCTCATTTCTAGGTAAATTTACATGGACGTATCATTTTGCGATCACAAAACTACTGTATAGCAAGAGAAGTAAAAGATAGCAAAACGATTCTTCCATAGTCAGTTTATCAGTCTCTGATTAGATCCTTAGATTGGCTCTATTCATATTTCTAATACATAAATTGTTACAAATCTTTATCTTACTCGATCCACTATGGTGGAGAAAGTGTATACCATATGTTAATCATCTAATAGCCTTCTTAGATTGCTTTATATGGAAAGCAAATTAACCCACCTCCACTGAATTTAATTCCGAAGAACTAAACGCTATCATATCCTGTTCTCGCATGTACAAATTACGATTTGTGACCACATCGTTGGAGTGGATTTCATTGTTGCCTTCTTTCGGCTCTCATAGGGACAAAATAAGGTTCATATACCGTATTCCCTGTAATTACTCCCCCGGGGGAGTAATTTTTCAAACACCAAATTTCGAAGCTACTCCAAATTTCGAAGTCATTTTTCTCCGATTTTTTGAAGGCGAAATATTTTTTAAACCAGCTAAACATACGTAACTCGATGAGATCTACACGAATATGCACTCAGTTTTGGTTAAAGTGTCAAGGGCTCCGAGCGGGGTCGAACCAGGGAGTGAAAATCCATACAGGGGGGAGTAATTATAGGGAGGGGAGTAATTACAGGTATTACGGTAGAAGTGATTTGCCAATTATCTGCCAGATATTTTCGGTGTAGGTCCCACTGTGAGAGAATCCGACTTTCGAATTTGTCGATATTCGCATACAGTGTAACGTTTTCGGACAACAACTTGCGCTTGACTTTCTGTGAGATCTTGTATGGTGGTCTGAACCAACCCTGAGGAAATATTGGCCACTTGCTTTTGGTATTGCAATTTCTGTAAATATTTCGACTGTAAAATATCGACATTACCTCAATAGAACCGAGGAGGTGTTTAATTCCGAACAGCGAAACTCTTACCGAGTTCATTACCTCATTTATTATACTACGTAAAAATCGATTTTTAAGTTAAATGGTCTCTTATGAGGGCAAAATTAAAAATAGTTGCAAAACCAAGAACTGAAAAGCGTATATAGTCATTTTCGTAATCATTTGGAAGTGGTGGTCTAATTTGGTCTGCATCCTGATTGATCATCTTCAAGGAGTCATATTAATATTACAAGCAAGCATGCATTGCTTTAAATCACTTACCAAAGAATGTTTGCATTTGTCCAATCACCATTACAGGAATTTACAGTAACCCGGACATAGCATTATAGGAAGTACAGTCGGCGCTCCACATCTCTATAAACCGACACCCTCAATAAGCCGACAGTTTTGCCCGGTCCCGGCCAAAATATAAGGACTTACATACAAAATTACCCTCCATAAACCGACCGATTGTAAGCGGCGTTTATCTAAATACATTATTGTCGCGCTTGGAAACTACTGTTTTTTATAACAAAAATGTCGAAAACGTAGAAAACTGAACGTCTGTTTAGTGAAGGAACTAGACGAGATTAAATTGTGGAAAATTGGAAGAGTAATATATCTAAGCTTAATATCTCTGTTGTATTAGCCTTGCACTTAAGGTCTAATCCTAAAGCTGAGTTACGAATGAATACAAATGAGTTACGATGGGTCCCAAGGTTTGACAGTTTACAATTTTTCGCCAAAACTGTACCCAAAATAACGCTTGAGATTGCAATAATTTTGTATTCATCCTGGATAACCAGACGGAACAGCCATCTGGCTGTTCCTGGAACAGCCCAACAACTTTAGTTATAATTTAGTACAAACATGTACACGGTTTACGGCACTCTATACCGAACATATCAGCACAAATCCAAAATAAGCACCCGTAAGAACGCACATGGTGACGCCCGAAATGCTAATGTAATGTTTTAGGGAGTTTGTATTTAAGGTCAATTTAGACCTTTTATCACCTAATTGTAACGGCAATTAGGCTATAAGGAGTTTTTTGTATTGGGATCAGTGTTGCCACGCCTCCGCCTCGGAGGCGCCTCCGGAGGCGGAGGCGACCCTCAAAATATGCCGGAGGCGCCTCCGGCAGGTGAAAATTTAATGAAAACTTGACATAAACAAGATAAATTTTGGGATTTTTTTCAAATTTTGGGAAAATTTTTTTCAGACACGCCTATAATGGGCATTCGGAGGCGCCTCCGGAGGAATAGAAGAGAAATATCTTGTGTTTTGAGAAATATCATTGTGAGTGGGAAAAAATGCAAGAAAAAGACGAAAAACAAACGCCGCAGGCGAAAAAAATTTAAAATTCTAGTTGTTTTTGAAAAATTTTGTGTGATTTTTGAAGAAGGTGCAACTTTACTAAGGGAAACGTCTCCAAGGGACCGACCTCAGGGTGCAACTTAAGTCAGGGTTGACTGTACCGGGATGCAATTTTCGATTTTATCAATTTTTAGGAACTTTTATCAGTGAGTCTTGGCAGCCTGCAAGTGCTCATTAAAATGCACTATTAAAATTGTGAAAGTGATGCAAAGCAGACTCCCATCGGCGGTTAAACCTCATTGGTCGATCCAGGACAAAAGAAAATTTCGAAAAGAAAATACAGCTCAAAGAGAAAAAAAGCATGACCCACTCTTTTAACTGCTGTAATATTCTCACTGGCTGAATTCTCGCCTTGTTTTGAATGTAACTATCTCATCGGAAAAAGGAAATAGTTAGTGGCAATTTTTTAGAATTCCTAAATTTGCCGGAAATTCCTAACCTGTAGCCGGAACCTTTCCAATGCGAACGATTTTTGCTGGAACAAATTTTTTATACAAATTTCCCTCCCATTTAATCCAAAATTTATGTATCTTTTGGGAAAAGCAAAAAAAACTATAAAGAACGCATCGCGGCTATCCGCCGCGATGAGCTGTAGGCTTACGTTCACGTCGGGCGCAATCAAAACTCAGCGCATATTCGCGATCAGCGTGGTCAAAAGCCCCGTGTGCAAAAAACGACAACGTGATAGACCTGGTGAGAATGGCGCGACTTCATGATAATGAATCTTGAATTAAACGTCAGATTCGGACGATTCTACAGCTAGTGGCGCAGCCAGGCGGTACAGGAGGTACGTACCCTCCCCCAAAAAATGGGAAAAAGCAATTTTTCTATGTAAATTTTACAAAATTACCCAAAACCCGTACCCCTCCAAATTGGCCATTTGCACTAAAACGTACCACCCAAAAAAATCATATTAATGTACAAAGAACATCAACATATTTTAGGAAATTTTTTGAAAATTTCGGATGTATCGGTTTTGGGTCAATTGTTGTCTCTCAACCCAGCTCCGAAGTTGTCAAAGTGGAATTTTTTGCTAAAGGCAAAAGTCTCTTCCTTGCAGAAAGTTTGAGTTTTGGACCAAAAGACCATTTTCTTGAAGTATTTAGTGCAAATCGCTAATCTTGCAGCTTTTTTTACATTTCGCATGAATTTCATCATCATCATTCTCCAACATTTCCAAGTGCGTTCATAAATAACAATTTTGTATGTGTCACCCGCCACGTCCACGAATACACTATTTGAAAGCGTCTCACTGGAACTTACGTAACTGGATTGGACATCTTGGATTGCAATTGTTCGGTATTTGAATATCTTGAATACCTGTGGCTCAACGCTTTTATGATACCATTATTTTTATCGCTTTGAATACCTGCGCCGACTTTTTGATAGGTTGGAAAACGCAATTTAAAATGTCGATTAAAATTGGACCTCTGGTAATAAATTGTTTGTCAGTGTGAGACATCGGCGTGAAAGCGAAGCTCCCTGCAAGGATCTGAAAATTAGGGTTAAAATTATGGCAAAAACTTCCAGGGTCCACACGAAATAACGAATTTTCTCGAACCCGTGGTCAAGGCTTTCGTAACTCTCCAATAGCTGTCGTTTGAAGAAGATTGTTACCTCACTATATATCAACTTTTTCCCTAGATTTGATTAGATTAGAATGAGTAAGCTCAAATTTATGACAAACATAGCAAAAATATGGCGAAAAACGGATACAAAAATTAACACTGTGCGCTCATGGGAGGCTAACAAAACACTACTGGAAAGAAAAACGCTCGACAGAAAACAGCTCGTCTCAATCAAAACGTCAGCCTCGACGGGAAATTGAATGTGATTGTGGCTACTATGGTCACAATCAGCGCCGAGTTCGACGTTTTCCGTCAACGTTTTAATTGTGACCGAAGCATTGGCTGAATCGGTACGTGACATTTGAAGGCCGGGACATTTGAAGGCCGTTTTAAAATTTCGCATTTTAAAGCTTCTGGAAGCTTCTAGAATGTTCCAAAATATTCTAGTTAGGCTCAATAACGATTCAAAAAGGATATTTTCTCCGGGAATTTGGCCTTCCGCCCAAATGGCGTATTTTCGCTGGAAAATTGGCTTTTTTGAGTAAAATTGTCCAAAAATGACTATTTTTATTGCGATACGTAAAAAATAGCTGCGGAGTCGTGATCAGCGTATCAAAAAACACATAAAAACACTCTTTAGACATAAAAATTAACAAATCGATTTTTCGGTACCAAAGGGGGTACCACATGAATCCGGAAAAAATTAATTTTTTGAAAATCGTCGAAATATTACCACAAAAGGTCCTTATAGTGGTTTTCCGATGCGTTGATTCCAAATCTGCAGCTATTTTTTACGTAGCGCGTCAAAAATGGTCATTTTTGGGCAATTTTTACTGAAAAATAAGAGTAACTGTAAAATGCCCATAACTTTTGATGCACTCAAGCTACAGCTTTAAGTTTGGTTTTAAAATGTTGGGCTTTGCCCTAAGGAACATTTTAAGACCAAACTTAAAGCTTAAGCTTGAGTGTATCAAACGTTATGGCTATTTTACGAAAAAAGGTTGTTCGGGAACGTAAGCCTAAGATTAAGTCCCTTAGGCCCCATATTGTTCGGGGCCCCAAGCCTAAATCCTTGTTCGGGAGCCTAGGAACATTTTAAGCCTAAACTTAAAGCTTAAGCTTGAGTACATCAAAAGTTATGGCTATTTTCATAGGGGAGCGGAACTGGGGAAGGGGCGGAACGGGGTATTTACCGCCTGTTCCGGGTAAAAATCACTGGGCATGTCCTTTTTGAATCGTTATTGAGCCTACTAGAACATTTTGGAACATTCTAGAAGCTTCCAGAAGCTTTAAAATGCGAAATTTTAAAACGGCCTTCAAATGTCTCGGCCTTCAAATGTCCGGCCTTCAAATGTCCGGCCTTCAAATGTCTCGGCCTTCAAATGTCCGGCCTTCAAATGTCTCGGCCTTCAAATGTCCGGCCTTCAAATGTCTCGGCCTTCAAATGTCCGGCCTTCAAACGGCCGGCCTTCAAAAGTCCGTGTCCCGGCTGAATAAACCCCAACGTTTGTCGATAGGTTTCCGTGCAGGACCAATGTTAGCTTAATTCAAATTTTCCTTCCAAATCAACTTTGCTTGGAGTGAGTTTAAGTTACCATAGTTTAAAATCATTATCGCCCTGTATATACGGAGGAAATAGCACATAAATTTTTTATGGATGACTCAATCTTTTGACTATTTCTGACATCATTGTTTTCAAATAGTTTCATCCCTAGCAGGACATTTTTGCAGTATTGGGTCATTCAAAACGACTTGCAACTGTCGGTTACGAAATTCGATTTGAATATGCCTCTTTTCGCGCCTTTGGCATACAGTATATGAGGTATTTTGAGGCATTTTGAGGCTTTACAAAGACTTTTGAGTCAACATGATGAAACCCTTGGATAGTAAATCGACCCCGCTGAGTCCGAATCCGGGATCAGATTTGAATTTTGATCTATGATTTTTGAACTTTTCCCTTTAAAATTTGGATTTTTCCAGCATTTAAAGGAAAAAGTTCAAAAATCAAAGTTCAAATCTGATCCCGGATTCGGACTCAGCGGGATCGATTTACTCTCCAAGGGTTTCATCATATTGACTCAAGAGTCCTTGTAAAGTCTCAAAATACCTCATATACTGTATGCCAAAGGCACGAAAAGAGGCATATTCAAATCGAATTTCGTAACTGTTGTTTACTTCCATGGCGGGTTTTGTTTTGAATGACCCAATATGCTCCGCGCCCCTTACCTCGGCCCTGCGGGCCTCGCTCGGCCGGGCGCAGCCTTCTATTTGTTCGGGAGTCTAAATTTAGACCTATATTTTTACCTATACGTTCTAAGTTACCGTATTCCCTGTAATTACTACCCCGGGGTAATAATTTTTCAAACGAGCTCCAGGGGGGGTAATAATTAGAGGGGGGTAATAATTACAGGAGGGGTAATAATATTTCAATGTCGCCGCGCCGGAGGCGCGGCGAAAATTTTGAGAATTTTTTACGAAAAACTAAAAATTTTCAATGTACTGGGGTTGAATGTTTCAAAAATTTATCGTCAAAATTTACCTTTTTAGCTAAATTTCTGAAACTTTTTCGGATTTTTGTCAAAGTTTCTCGAATAATTTTCAAAATTTAAACCATTTTGAATTCGCGGCCGAAATTATTTGGGCAAGATTTGAATTTTTCTAATTTATGATCAATATTTTACGAATTTTCGTGAGATTTTATGAAAGTTTACCATTTTCTGAATGATTTTAACATTAATCTCTAAATTTTTAAGCGCATTTATTGCTCTGAATCAATGTTGGCTATGAATTTTACTTTTTTAGCTATATTTCTTAAATAATTTTCCAAATTTAAACCGATTTTTTCCTTTCAGTTTTCACAATTTTTTATAATTTGAGTGAAGGCTAAATTTGACTGAAGGCTAAAGGCATGGATGACTAAATCGAAAATGGAAAATTCTATCAAAAATAGATAATTTTTCGTTATTATTCGAAAATACGAATTATTTTTCTATTATTCTTATAACGGAACAAAATAAAGGTCTAGTAAAAATAATACAAAAACGGATTTCTAAAAAGTTTAAAAATTTTAAACTTTGAGTAAACACTATTAAAAAACTAAATTATATTTTTGGCAATTTTCAGGAGATTTCTAAATATTTTGCTTAAATTTGCCAAAATTTTGTTAAATTTTGAATAATAATATCAGATTTAAATCCCTAAAATTAACCTTTACATAAAAATTTTGTAAAGGAATTTTCACAAAAGTTTTACCTTTAGTTGAAGTCAAAACTAAAAAGCAAAACTTCCTAAAATTTTGCTTTTTTTGCAATATTCTGCAACTTTTAACCACAATTTGGCAAAAAATGTGGCAAAAATATACATTTATCTAAAAAATAGTACAAAACAGTACTGAAATGTCTAAATAAATAATAAAAACGAGAACAGAAATAACGGTTGTTTCCATCGTCTTTCTCATGTTTTCTCAAAATTTGGCCAATTTTTGGCCACATTTAGGAAAATTTTGCAAAAAAATATGGCAATAATCTAAATTTAAGCTAAAAGCAGTAAAAAATAGACTAAACTGTCTATATTTTGTCTATTTAAGTTTGAAATACGAAATCATAGCTAAAAACACAACAAAAATAGAAAATTTGGCTTATTTTTGGCACATTTTTTGGGGGGGGGTAATAATTACAGGGGGTAATAATTAGAGGGGGGTAATAATAAATCGTTCGAGCTCCAGGGGGGGTAATAATTAGAGGGGGGGTAATAATTTCAGGGGGGTAGCAATTACAGGGAATACGGTACCTCACATTCCAAGGGAGAAGGTCGGGCGCTCCGCGCCCGACCACAGGACTGGCTCATCTGAAAATTCAGATGAGCAAATATTCGGGACAAAATAGGTCACGGACAAAAATACAGAATGCCAAAAGGCGGGAATTCAAATTTGAATTTTTCATGTTCGCACGGAGAATCCGCTTTAGCTTACTGGGGGGATAGACAAGTCTAATAATTTCCAAGCTTAAACTCAAAAGAAGCCTCAACAGTTCGCTTTAATCGGTCTACTTCTTACTCATTACAAGCACTGTGGGAGTCCCTACGGGACTCCGTTAAAAGATTTAACCTAAAAACACATTTTGAAAAATTTCCATCGCCTTTGGCAAGGCCGTTTTCCACTTTTTTGTATGCCGATCGGGCTGATCTTTTTTTTAAACAAAATGGTAAAGTCTTAGCTACAAAATGAGTATAAACACTTATATCTAAAACGCGAATTCAAAAAAGATATTTGGAAAAGAAAACGTGGGATTTAAATTGAACACCCTGTATTTGCTCAATTTAGGCTCAATCGTGAGAAAAGTTGTTTCAGGATGCAAGGTGTCTGCGATAAGAACATTTTTGATTCAAGTTGAAACAGTTAACTGAAGTTGAACTGATTCAGCAAAAATCAGTTCTGATTCTGCAAAAACAACTCATTATCTCTCCCAAACAACTCGGTATATATCCCAAAAATTTTCATATCTGCCAGGCAGATATGAAATGCAGGCAGGTTCTGCCTGCATCTCTAACACAAAAGGATCCACTCTATTTCTCATTTTCTGTTTTCTTTCTACAAACCCCTAAAAACCTTATAATGTTTATTTTTAAAAAATTATTTTTTATGGAATCTTTTCTAATCAAAATTGTTTCCTTCATTTCTATAAGACATATGAAACTATTCCATTATGCATATGTATGCCCCCAGGGCCAGACCACCTCTGACGAGGTGCAAACAGCTGTCATTGTCTCAATCTGAATGGATGTCTCAGTATCCAATCAGTCTAATCTGTCCCAATTTACCGGATTAAATGATGAGTTGTTGTCCCAAATCGCTCAAATCCTAATCCTGTTCCAAATCCCGGTTATAAATGTATTCGATGACAATGTCGCATACAAATCACTGCCAAATCCGCGAAAGCAAAAGAGGAACTCTGAAAAGCAAATGACAGATTAGAGTAGAGCTTTGCTTCAGAATTGGGTCTCTGAGACAGAGACACAAATCACGACAAAAATAATGACGGACAAATCACTGCACTTTAAACAGTGACATTCGAATGAAGATTCCGAGATAAAAACAAACTGTTAGTTCGGGGATGAGTAGGATATGTCGAATCTTGCAGTATGGAAAAATGCACCTGTCTTTTGGTCTAAATTTGCTGTTTTCTGTTTTGCTTTGTTAAGTAAAGTATTTTTTTCACTTTATACTGTCCATATTCTAATGATAAAATTTTGAATAAACCAGAAGTCGCGAAAATTTGGCAGGTTTGAAGATTGAAGATCCGAGATGTCAAATTTGTGATCAATTTTGGGATTGGGAATCCGGTAGTACCAGTTTTGCAATACCGTAGTACCATTTTCTGGCACTAAACCAACTTCTATAGCCAAGTTTTGCAGAATGCTAAAATCTAGAATACCCAACGCCAAAACGAAACCCAAATTCGGAACCAAAGGGGTCAAAAACCTGTAAGTCTACCTAAAATCCCGGTCTATTTCCTTCAATTTTTTTGAATTTCAATCACCTCTGAACTTACCTATCGGTCAGTATGCATCAGGGGTGGGCTTCGGGACGATTTTGAAATCCCGAATGCCGAATTGAGATTTTAAAATCCCGAAGCCCGAATCCCGAATTGAGATTTTAAAATCCCGAAGGCCGAATCCCGAATGGCCAAAAGTACCGAATTTTCCCGAAATTACCGAATCCGAATCAAATCTCAAAAATCAACTTTTTTTTTCAAATTTTTGCCTGTTATCGTTGTTGTTTCAATTTACATTATTATTGTTTCAATTTACATAAACGTCATTTGTTATTATAAGTTCCATGGATATTATCCACGAAAAAACGGTTTTTGGCCATTTTTTTTAACTTTTTTAGCCATTTTGCCATATTTTTCCTTATTTTATTACAATTTCTCAGCAAATTTGCCTACCGATGGGCGAAAAATTTCGCCTATTTTTCCGTACTATTATCTGCCTGTAAATTTTAAACGGCGCTATTTTTCTTCTTACTTTTCCGCATTCTAAACAAGAATGCAAGCAAGATTCAAGGTTCACACCAGGGGCCTAGGGCACTAAAGTGAAAAGTGCAAACTTTGCATGAAAAAGTGAAAAGTCCTCTCTCTAGCTCTTCTCCATTGCATTGTGCGTCTTTATCTGTCTCTGGCTGCCTACTTCACTTCAAAGAGGCAGAGAGAGCGAAAGAGGCGAAGAGACTTTGCAATCGAGTGAAAATTTGCAAATTTGAAATATTCGACTTTTAAAGCATAAAATCCACGCATAAAAAAATCTGAAATATGTGTCGGAATCCTCATGAATAGTTGTTTCGAAATTTTTTGTTAAAATATAAAACAAGAATAATAATAAGGAAATTAACTAATAAGAAAGAACATAAGGAAAAATTGCTCCGCAGGCGAAAATTTTAAAATTTGGAGTCACCTGACAATGAAAATTTTCACTATTTTCCCAAAACTTAAAAAAATTTTCGCCCGACCGCGTCCTATCGGGCGGTCGGGCGAGGTCATTTTATCCAGTGCTTATTCGGGAAAATTCGGGAAAATTTAACGAATTCCCGAACACCGAATGCCGAATTGAGATTTTAAAATCCCGAAGGCCGAATTCCGAATCCCGAATGGCCAAAAGTACCGAATTTTCCCGAATCCGAATCCGAAGCCCACCCCTGGTATGCATCATTCTGAATTTACTAGTTCCAATTATCTATTGCCTATACGACTAACGCCCATGACAAATGTTGTTTTTCTGTCCCTAGTCCCATCAAAGATTGCGTGTCCATTTTATGTGTCATCCCAAATTGTTGCGTCCATACCCTGAAATTCGATCCCGCTTCCTTATTTGGACAGAGCTCACCCAAATTCCCACACCTCTATTATTTTCTCGGCTAAAATCATTTTCTTTTCTTTCTCTCATTCCTTTCGGCAGACAAAAGTCGGCCATAAAAGGAGATGACACTTTGACCGCTGCCTTTGGAAAGGTGCGATGTGCCTCGGTGATTACCTGTGTTTTACCTTTATGACTTGGGGTTTACTCGGTCATTCTTTGTTTGTTTCTTTTGTTTTTCTTGGGGCTTAGCTTTTCTCGAGACACTGCCATTGGATCGGAGTTGTTATCCCGGACAAAGAAGGATGAGCCGATGGTCAAGGCGGCACCTTTCATCCGGAAGCCATCGTGTGTGGTCTGTTAATGGCTTGACTAATCCTTTTTGGAATTGTTTGTACTTCTATTAAGATCAATAATCAGCTCAAGATCGTTTTGGGATTTATGTGAAATTTTGTGATTTTTTTCGAATGTTTCATATTTTTGTTTTTTGAGGTTTTCTATATTAGTAAATTTTTTTCTCCAGGGAATTTCTAGAAATGTCCTTAGAATTTGTAGTGTTTTTATCGTCAACATTTCCACCAAAATCAAATCGTAAGTCCGTTAGATTGATGAAATGTAAATTTTATGGAAGAAAAAAATTTGCATAAGTTAAGAAAAAGTACCGCCAAATGTTTTCTGTTTTTTGCTCTTTCCCAAAAGCGAATTTGGAAACGGTTTTCCGATTTGATTTTCGGTGTTGCTTTTCTTCGGAGATGTTTGTCGGCTGACGGTCCTGTAGTTTGTTTTCAATCTTCTCTTTGCCATATCCGCAAGAGCTACAGAATGGTTTAAAACAGGAGAAAAGATTGGGAAAAATGATTTTAATGCATTTGTAAGTTGGTCATTTCTGTATGTACTTTTTGCGTATTTTCACGTACTTTTCACAATATTTACATTTGATCAGGTTATATAGACCATACGTACAATTTTAAGATTGAAAGAAAAACAGCGCCGCAGGCGAAAATGTTTGTCAAAAATTTTTTTGGTCAAACAATCTCAAGTCAAAAATTTCCATAAAACCATGCTTTTTATCGAAAAGACCATAAATGTCTGCAAATTATGAGTCCGGTTGCCCAAAAACGACTTTGGCTTAATAAAATTGTGCCAATTAGGCTAAATCCCGCGCAAATGGGGCCCTGTTTCAGACCCTGGATAAACCTTTTTCTTGCTGCAATTTTTCTTTTTTGCTGCAAAATTTATTTTGTGGCAAATATACTTTTTCCCTTAATTTTTTCTTTTTGCTCTAAATTTTCTCTTTTTTGGAGCTAATTTAGTTTTTTTGAATCAATTTTTCCGTTTTTCGTTTCTTAACATCTGCTTGTTATTTGCATAAAAAACAAGAAATTTGTCGCAAAAATAAGAAATTTGCAACAAGAAAAATATTTGTCCTCAAAATCTTGATAAATTTTATTTTTAAAGAGCGAACACGTGCACTTTCCATTTTCTCTCCAATTTTATTACTGAAAACATAAAATCCGCGCCGGCTGAAATAATCGAGTAAAAAGAGGAACATCTGTTCTCTTCACCGTTTCACTAAAAGGATTCCACCAAATTGGCCCGTGTATCTTTTTTCAAATTGGCCCATTCCTGTCTCATTTCCATTTTGGGAGTGTTGGCCAATCCAATTTGGCGGATTATCACTTCAGGTCTTTACTCCAGGATGTCCTATTTTGGGATGGCGGATTTGTCTCGGCTAATTTTATTATGAAGGTTGTATAACAAATCCGTTAATCTCATGGCTGTGATAATGTTTGGACAATATATCTCTACTAAAAATGTTAGAGTGTTTCTGACTTTTCCATTTCCATTACACTCAGAAGTATAGTCAAGATTTCAGAGCCAAGTTTTCTTTTCGGAACCACAGAATATGGAGATATTTAGGGATTTTTTCCTGAACTAAAACTCGCTTTATGACCTACCGTATATCCATTAATTAAGCCGCTGGAGCGGATTATTTCAATCCCCAATTTTTGACAAAATTTTCTCTAACCTCTCATTTTTACACACTATTTCTCTTTCTCTATTGGCTAAATTCGAGCGAGCTCTATTATAGAGGAGGATACATTAGAAGAAATACGGTAGACATTTTCACTATTTTGACAAATTTTTTCTTTTTACATTCTTTTTTCCATTTTTATCTTTTTCCGTTTTCGTTAAAAAATTTCGCTTTTGTAGCCAATTATTGTCGAAAAATTACAAAAATTTAAATTTTTGGCACAGATAAAATATATTTAGTTAAAACAAATTTAATTTTCATTTTTATTAATTTCTTTCCTTTTCCCAATTATATTTTTCTCCCTTACTTTACCGCTCAAGAAGACCTTCTCTCCTACCTGCACAATACCTTTCCGGATCACTGATGCAAGAATAACAACAAAATAGCTCAGGAACTAAGGTTGTTTGTAGGATGAGGTGCCGCCGGAACTCACAACCTCCTGACAACACTCTCTCCGAGATCGAAACATTTCCTGGAAATTTGTCCTGTAAATTGTTGTTGCGATTATTATTGCTGTCCTTTGGATTCGAGTTTCTGCCTGAATCATCAATTGTTGTTATTGCTCACTCTTGAATGAAAAGTTGAGATGAGAAGTTAAGAGGACGAGTGAATGGCAAGTGTTGACGTGTCTTTTTAATTTGACTTGAGTGGCGTTGACCAATCAAATGCTGACCACCCACGACTCCTGAGTCAAGAGTGGTCAGCAGAACTGCCCTCAGAAAGTGTGAGTGACAGCTCAGAACTTGAAAGATGGCGAGAAGGAAGAAAAGGAGGAGCTTTTGAGAAAGAGATCGCGACATTTGTAGAATGCAGACTAGCCAGACCCAATTTGTTGAGGAGGTTTGAGGAATAAGTTCGAGATCGAGGTATCGACAGTTATGGATTTGAGACAGTATTTAGTCAGACAATTTCAGGAGCATCTGGAGTTTCGGGGTCTATTCCAGGAAAAGTGGGCTGCTGAATACATTTTTGGATACACTTTTGAAACAATGCATTTGAACTCATTTTAAATATTCGGGAGCGGACATCAGAACTGATTTCAGGATGTGTAAGCGACAGTTCAGGGATGCATTTTGACAAAATTTTCTTTGCTTTTTCCTTATTTTTGACTCCCCGAACACCAAAACAAAACCATTTGTATTGTCCAAAATTCCCATTCAAACACCAATTCGCGCAGTGATTTCCTGCGCGACATCTCCTTAAATGGGCATCCAACTTGAGGTGGTCCAATCCATACAAGTGGGCCCATTCAAATGGGCAAACTCATTAACTTTTAACGCGCCTTTACTCTCAGACTTTGCAGAATTTGTTCATTGAACAATGATTGAGTTTTCCTTCTAAGACCTAAAATTCAGCCCAGGTGATTATCCTCCAATCCGAAATAAAGTGAACAGGTATGGGAAAAGAGTTGACAAAACACTCCAAAGAGCGCGCGTCGTTGACGTTAATGGGCCGAAAATTTTGGAAAAGGATCAAGGTAATGCGGACAATAGGCGAAGCTCGCTCCTTACCTGTAATTCTATTTTGTTCAAGGTATCTGGGGCTTTAAAATTTTGAACTAATTTGGTTTGGGAAATGGCGCGAAATTGTTATCTTTGAAATTTCCTTTCGGCCAAATCACAAAATTTGAGCCGAAAGACTTAGGAAATTTAAAAATTTCAAAAATTTTGTTCAAAGTTTGAAAATGTCCATGTTTATAGGATTTGGACCCAGCTGATTCAAAATCTGAGGTTAGTTTTTTATTAAGTATACTGTGCCTCTCTTTTGGCGTTTTGCTCATTTGGCTATAAAACTTTTCAAGGTGTCAAAAAGTGATACTTCAATATACCAAATATCAAATCTGAGCCCTTTTCTCTCAATTATAGCGCAGTTTCAATTGTCAGGGAGATTGTCCTTCGGACAATATGGTCGATCCGTAATATTGCCTTTAATTGTTGCATTTTCCTAACAAGCGATGCCAAATTTTTATTTTCTTTTTATTATTATTTTTCCTTCCTCTTATATCTCCTCTTTTCCAGAAGATCCTGAATAGATTGATGATTTCCTATTCCAAGTTTTGAATCATTGTCCATAATTTTGCCTCAGACTCAAATGCCTCAAATAATTTTATTGCCCATAAAACATCATTAAGTGGCGCACTTTATGATCTAGAAGAGCTGAAGAAGAAAGGAACGGCAAGAGGGCAGAAAGGTATGATGTACGCAGAAAGGTGCGAATTGGGTCACTAGGCCATAGGGAAATGAGGCGGCTTTGTATAGAGGCAAAAAGCACCTCTGTTGGTATACCTCTAGGCATCATCGATCCAAACCTGCGACCGCCTGGCAGACTTTGCACTTTTAAGTGAAAGTATGATTTGTGATTTATGAACACCGTTATTTTACACATTGCTATTTATCATAGCTCTGAAAAAGTAGCCGACAGACTTGTGTCCCATTTTTGATGTCCAACTATTCTCTTCAGCGGCTAGACAGTTATCTCTCTCTTCCCTTAACCATAGATAGTAATAATAGACTTCGTATACCAAATGCTTCTTTCAATTATTTCAGGATTGCACTTTTGTTCCGCTTTTTTATTGCAATTTCCCATTCCATCACCGCAACATTCATAAACGAGAAAATTTGACTCACTGAGAGGATATCATGACTCAATGACCTTTGAGAGGTGACCAACCGAGGATTTTAACCTACTTTCCGCCTCAGCCAATAGCACTTTTCAAACACCAAAAAAATCGGGTCGGAAGATAAAATATGTGCCAAATGGCAGTGTGCTAGGCCTTTGGCTTGAGATTGATCCGGAACGGACTGTTTTCGTGTCGGGACCAGGCATCTTTCGCACTTATGGGTTGAAAATCGAAGCCTGGCCGATAAAATGGAAAGTCAAAATTTCGATATTTGATTACTGTGTTTGAATTTATATCTTGGAATGTTCCAAAATCTTCCAGAATCCTTCTTCAATTTTCTAGAATGTTCTAGAACAAAGTCTTCTCATTACCTTTTTCGTTTCTTGTACATATTTTCTTGTGTTTATGATGTACTATCCAGTCCATTACTCATTTGAGACCCATTCGCGGTGCATATTTAAGCAGCGGTCTGGCTCCCCCTAATTTAAAATTGCCGACAAAGAGAAGGCCTTCCTCGGACCCGTTCTCTTCCTCATAATCTTGCATGCTTATTCCATTGCCCTTGCAAAACAGCCGCGACATCAGCAGTAGATAATAATGCTCAAACCGCGGAGGGAAAAGAAAGAGAACAGATGCACTTTGAGTCATCATCTTCCCCATTACACTGCTTTTACGGTGTTCGGCCTTGTTACCTTTTATGGAAATATGGCGCAAAAGGTCCAGCCTGCGCGCAGATTTCGCGCATTTTTTAAATTTCGACATTTTTGTTATGAAAAATGAGATTTGTGTTTAAAATAGTGAGATTTTAAAGGATCAGCTTTAGTGATCTGTGGTTTTTGATCATTGATGACGTATAAAATGAAAATAAGCATACCTATGAGGTAACTGAGGATCTGTACTGAAAATTTTGGAAAATTTGTGGAAAAATGCTAATTTTACTGTTTTATGACGGAACAAAATAAAAGAAATTTCGTGTAGTGATCTAATTTCTAGAAACTTCTAGAACTTTTTATTGTATTTCTGATTGTTTTGTTTTTCTCAAAGTTTGCAAAATTTGTCAGGTTTTCCAGAGTTTTTAAATTTTCGCGTTTCATGTTCAAACTTTCGAAAAAAATTCAGGAAAATTAATTACAGCAATTCCTTTTTTCTTTAGTTTTTCACCATTTTTGCAAAAATTTGCATAAAAATCCGAAAAAATATATCAGAATTCCTCATTATTAGGCGATAAAATGCTTTCAAAATTCAACCAACGTAATTTCCTTTTTCATAAACGCTTTGCTTTATTTGCCGCCAAAAATGATTGACGCAATTGCTCAGGGCATTTGACATTCCTTTCATACTTTTGCCTGAAATAACTTCACAAAAGGGCAAATTGAGCCTTTTCATCTTTGACGAAATATTTTTGGCAAAGCCGCAAAGGCAAATCTTTAATTGAGTTAAATGCCCTTTTATAGGCACAGGGACAAAGAAAGCACTTTAGTATTTCTAGCCCCTGAAAAAGGACACAAAAGGTCAAATGGCTCACAAAATATTCAAAATGTTGGAATTTCCGATAAAAATTTTGCAATTTTCAAAATTTTTTACCCAAATTTTTTCTGATTTCCTCAATTTTAACACAAAACTTCCAAAGTATTACAAAATTTTGTAGTTTTTACCAAAAATTTTGTAATATTCATAATTTGTTACTCAAATTTAACAAAACATAGTAAAATGTTGCATTTGTTGCCGAAAATTTTTATCATTTCAAAACATTTTATCCAAATTTTGTCTTTTTTCTAATTTCAAACACAAAATTTTGTATAACGTCCGATGAAACATTTCCATGTGTTGCAATCCCCCAAAGAATTCAGGAATTCATAACGAATTTGAGCGACATATTATCGACATTATTGACAAATCTCCGGATGAGCCTTGTAACATTTTATGAATGGCAACTGTAAATACTTTTGTGATTAATCTTGACTAATCTCCGACCAAAGAGCGCTGATCTGACTTCCGATCGGAACTTCGCGCAAACTGCAAAGGCCTTCGTTCAACTTTCCCACACATCAAATTACGATCGTTACATTTCCGCCGCCCTGTAATTATTGCCTTTGAAGAGTTCATATAAAACTGTTACGCGCAGCGGTCAGATCGCAGGGAAAGTAATAAAGCGCCTTTTAATGAACTCTGTATGGGCTTTGTTAATGTGAGATTATTTTTGAGGTGTAAAAGAGAGAGAGTGGAGTAGAGAAAGAAAGAGAGTGAGAGAGAATGATGTGTAAAGGTATAGAAAGTGAAAGGCGTTGTTTTCTAGATTAATAACTGCTACTAAACTCGAGAAGAACTTTTGCTTTGAAAGTTTCCCATATCCATGAAATGTAATCTAAAGTTTTGGCATGTGTATCTAGAATTTGAAAATGTAAGCAATTTTAGTGAATTTGGCCGAAAATTGTCAAAATCTCGAAATTATAAGAAAATAGTGGAAAGGCTTAAAAGGGAAGCAAATTGCACAAATAGAAAATTTGACTCTTGAATCAAGATTTTCGATACATGAGGCGTTGTCATAGCCTGAAAATACATCTTCTCCGCGAAATTTATAGCTAAAATTTCATCGACAGGAATCAATGCCTGGAAGCAGATGTCATTTTTTACGAAGAACCGTTATAATCTTTAACATTTTCATTTTCTGTGAGTGCAAATTTTTTCTTTTTTAATTATTTCTTACTTCTTTTAACTTTTCCTTATTTTCTTCCCAAATACAAATAAAACAAAAGTACAAGCTCAAGTTCCTCCTCAAAAAACTTTCACTTTCTTTCAATTGCTAGACAGTTATATTTGTGGTGTGAACTCCAAACAGATGTTCTTTCTTTTCCGTTCCTACCTCCTTCTGTCATTGTCCTTCTGTTGTTGGATAATTAATGACGCCTCTGGAAGAAGACACTAGGAGGAGTCCTTAAAATATATCATCACACTTTTCTCGGGATCATAATTTCTGGTGTTCGCACTATACTCTTCCTTTAGAGCCAAAGTCTTGAGAGCCAAACTCAGCAAACCGTAAAGTGGTGTTTCTGTTTGTGAGGCTCATAATTAACTTCCACTCGTGTTTGAAACATGTGGAGTTTTCTGGACGGATTTTCTGGACATCTTATGGGCGGGTCAAGAAATGAACTAATTGTTGTGTGCTTGGATTGGCATCAGATTATTGGGTTCCCTGGATAGCCCTTCCCTAGCTATCGTTGTATCACACTAATTGTATCATCTTGATCAAAAATTGTCGCTATGCCCTCTGGGCATGGCGTATCCAAGATTTTGTCTCAGAGCTTTCTTGTGACTTCTTAAGAAAATTAATTTTTTGGTAAGAGATTGTGAAAAATTTCTGGATCAAAAGCCTGTCATACCTAGCATGCCATAGTTCCCAACCCCTAAAGCTATTCTTTCCCATTCTCGAATACAATCCTTGACTATTTGGAATTACAAAGAAGTAATTACAACAAATATTTTGAAGTTTTCCAGTACCGAACTCGTTTTGGTATATTTGAATCAGCAAAGCAGCGCACCAAATCCTGGCATTCGGCAGTCGATAAATCACAATGTCCCTGCACTGTAAATACCCTCGCACCTTTCCTCCTCACTTTCTAGGACCTGTGTGCTTTGCCAAAATCCGCCGACTCAAATCCGTCTACCCAAATTTTCCCAAACTTTGATTTATCTCTGAAGATTTATGGCGCTTTGTGTCGCAGAAGTTTCGGATTGCGTCCGTGGCCAAACCGAAATTCCTGGAAGCTTTTTCCTGAGAAGCGCAAAACCCATATCAAAGTCCATAGATGAAAGCTCTATGATAATTTATAGTACTGTGTGTTCAGTAAATCCAGAGATGGAAAAATTTTGCTAGAAATTTTTGGATTACTTGACATGATCCTGAATTCAAGTCTCTCAATGTCAATTCTTGACTCTGTTCGGCAGAGAAATGGTTTATTTGTACTTTTATCACTCCTAGAAATCTCAATTGAGTCAATTATGTTTCGATATATCAATTTTGTTTGTTTGGTCTGTGAACAATGACCTGTTAGTATGAAACATTTTCAAGATTTCCTTCCAATTTTGGAAAAATTTCTGCTCTTTAAAACTCTCAAAATTGCAACTTTTTGGTTTCCAAATAAAATCGATTCAAAATTTTGATCGTACCACGAAACCTAGATTCGGGAACCAAAAAAGCAAGTAACTTCCTCATTTCTAGCAAAATTTGTCTGCTATGTCAAAGCTCAACAGGTGGGCAAATTTGGCGCCAATTCCCAAAACAAATTCCCGAGACTCAACTCCCAAATAGGCTGAAGCCCACCCAAAAAGCGAGCTGAGCAAACAAACCGGAAATGGGATCATTCCCTCTCAAACCCGGATCATTAATGACTTCTGTTTGGAAGGTAAACCAAGAAAACTGGGAGACTGTATATGGCAGTCTGTTGCTTCTAAGTCCATTTTTGGCATTGTTTATTTATACAGTTGGCCCACACCTGCAAGAGTGCGAGACCAAAGAGCCAATTCTATTATTGCACTTGTGTGGCATTCAATCAACTCATTGCCCTCAAATAAAAAGACTATAAAAGTACATTGCTTGACTGATTTCAGAGTGTACTCAATGACAGTTATAGTGGCAATTTTTGATTTAGATAGGCTCATATGATTGGAAATTACCTGAACTTTTTTGTATTGTGTTTGGGAAATGTTTTTTGTAATAATTGTGTGTGGTCTTTTGGAAAAAGCAATTTTTGGTTACGGGTTGATGCGTGGACCAGAAATTTGCTTTGATCGATTCGAATTCGGCGATCACTTTTCAAATTCCCCTGGACGATTTCCCCCTTCTTCATATAAAGTAGTCTGAAAAAGTAGGTTATTTTCTGAAAAAATGGATCTTTTATACAAAAAATTGTACTTTTATGCAAAAATAGGTCTTTTATGCATAAACAATTACTGGAACACCAAATTTTTGCAAATAAAATTTATTATAGAAAAACAGTCCTTAGGTTATATAGCCGCAGATAAAACTTTTATGCGAAATTTTGAACAATTTTAGGATTAACCGATTTTTTTAGTCGAGAAATTTTGGACTAATCTGCAAATTCCTTAGCTAAACTTTCCGCTATACTTCCTTTACTACCCAAAAATGGCCAGATGAACGAGAGCCTTGAGCAATTATCGGATTACATGGAAAAGAAAATCTGAGAATGGAGGTGACTTGCCTGCGCAAAGTAAATATCTAGAAAAGATTTTAAAGCGGGAAGAAATTATGCCGCTTATAAATTTTTCACCTCAGAAAGAAAAATATTTCCTCCGCACATTTTCTGAATCCTTCTTTGATGGATTCACAATTATTATTTTGACACCTTTAGGATATTTCTATAGTCTTCTATGTAATTCTATTTGGGTTCTTTTGATCGGCTTTTTAGCTTTATGCCTGTCCGTTGTGGTCAGTTATTTCACCGTTACTTCAAATAATTTCACTTTTCACTGCCATTATTGACAAAATTCCTGAAATTTCTTCCAGAAACCTTCTCAATTTCCTTTTCTAAACTTGACCCAAACTTTCCTATTGCCCTAAAAACCATATATTTCCCCGCCATTGAATCGAGTGAGGAAATGATTTCTTCACACCGGAATGCATAATTTCATAAAATGCCTCGCCTCGGCTCCAAAGTCTTGTCCAAGCCAACCTCCTTCCTTTTAGGAGTTTCGCTTTAGTGCTTGACAGGAAATTATTTTTGGGCACCTCGCTAGACTTTGACCATTCAAGTCATATCGATCCAAGTTTTTGGAGTGTACAAATTCGAGAACGCTCAAGATAATGAGTTTACTGAATTTTTCTGAATATTTTCAAAAATAAATCCTAAAGCTCTAAAATTTCTCAAATCGGCTCTCTACATATTGTGCCACGCCCTATTGTGCCACTGTACATATTGTGCCACTCCCTATTGTGCCACCGGACAGTTGTGCCACCGGTTTATTGTGTCACCGGACAGTTGTGCCACCATTGAAATATCGCGGAAATTGAGGGAAACAGGCCGAGATTTTTTGCACCCGGGGGTTTTCGACCATGCTGAGTCCGAATTTGAGGTCAGATTCGACCGCGCGCGCGCTGCATGCACGCGCTGCGAGCGCCCGATATGTTTGGCCAATTTTGTGAAAATTGGCCAAATCTATGGCTAACTATACCTGGCTGTTTATACCTACCCCTAAATCGACCCCGGAGAGTACAAATCCGGGATCAGATTTTGCCTGGTCCCAGCACGAAAATCGGGAAATGGCATATTTTTTGCTCTTTTTGCCTGAAAATACCGATTTTTGAGACGATAAGAAAAAACTAACTGCAGATTCGGAATCAGCGCATCGGAAAACCCCTAAAAACACATTTTGCTCATTTTCAAAAAAAGAATCGATTTTTGCCGATTTTCGGACCATAGGGGGGACCACATGGATTTTGAAAAAATCGAATTTTTGAAAATGTGGAAAATATTTCTGCAATAAGTGTTTTCCGGGGTTTTTTGATGCGCTGATCACGAATATGCAATTATTTTTAACGTATCGCGTCAAAAATGGCCATTTTCGGCAATTCGGTCAATTGTGCCACCGGTTTATTGTGCCACCGGACAGTTGTGCCACCAATGAAATATCGCGGAAATTGAGGGAAACTGACCGAGATTTTTTGCACCCGGGGGTTTTCGACCATGCTGAGTCCGAATTTGAGGTTAGATTCGACCGCGCGCGCACTGCATGCACGCGCTGCGAGCGCCTGATGCGTTTTGGCCTATTTTGACGAGAATCTCATGTTTTAAGGCCAATTTTTCGCGCTGAGATTTTTCGTGCGGAGCGCATGCGGTGCGCTGACGCGCACCGCATGCGCTCCGCACCAACCCCACGCATATAGAATCGTATCAGGCGGTGGCACAACTGTCCGGTGGCACAATTGACCGAATTGCCGAAAATGGCCATTTTTGACGCGATACGTTAAAAATAATTGCATATTCGTGATCAGCGCATCAAAAAACCCCGGAAAACACTTATTGCAGAAATATTTTCCACATTTCCAAAAAATTGGATTTTTTCAAAATCCATGTGGTCCCCCCCTATGGTCCGAAAATCGGCAAAAACCGATTCTTTTTTTGAAAATGAGCAAAATGTGTTTTTAGGGGTTTTCCGATGCGCTGATTCCGAATCTGCAGTTAGTTTTTTCATATCGTCTCAAAAATCGGTATTTTCAGGCAAAAAGACCAAAAAATATGCCATTTCCCGATTTTCGTGCTGGGACCAGGCAAAATCTGATCCCGGATTTGAACTCCCCGGGGTCGATTTAGGGGGTAGGTATAGACAGCCAGGTATAGATTGCCATAGGTACACACAAAATTGGCCAAATCGTCTCGCGCGCTCGCAGCGCGTGCACGCAGTGCGCGCGCGGTCGAATCTGACCTCAAATTCGGACTCAGCGTGGTCGAAAACCCCCGGGTGCAAAAAATCTCGGCATGTTTCCCTCAATTTCCGCGATATTTCAATGGTGGCACAACTGTCCGGTGGCACAATAAACCGGTGGCACAATTGTCCGGTGGCACAATAGGGAGTGGCACAATAGGGCGTGGCACAATATGTAGAGAGCCCTCAAATCGAATGATGTCAATATCTGTGAAAAAAATATAGAATAGTTTGGTAAACTATATTATAGTTTTTCATAGATATTGACAGCTTCCTATCACTGCTTCTGGAACATTCTAGAGGGGTGAGTAATCATTCAAATTAATGCTGAGAAAATCTGAGAATGGAGGTGACTTGCCTGCGCAAAGTAAATATCTAGAAAAGATTTTAAAGCGGGAAGAAAATTTTAAATTCGAGAACGCTCAAGATAATGAGTTTACTTTTAAATTCGAGAACGCTCAAGATAATGAGTTTACTGAATTTTTCTGAATATTTTCAAAAATAAATCCAATATCTCTAAAATTCCTCAAATGATTTGATGTCAATATCTCTAAAAAACAATATAATAGCTTAGTAAACTATAGTGTAGTTTTTCATAGATATTGACAGCTTCTGATCACTGCTTCTGGAACATTCTATAATGGTGAGTAATCATTGAAATTAATGCTGAGATACTGGGCTATCGATTGAGCCATTACTCGTGCTTCCAGAAAATTCTAGAAGCAATGATCAGAAGCAGTCAATATCTGTAAAAACGTTATACTATACATTTCCAAACTATCCTATAATTTTTGACATCACCGCCCTAATCCCGAAAGCATTCTTAAAAAGAAATATTCTCTATCCTCATTTTGACCCACGCTTTCAAATTACCGCCTATTTTTGTACTATATACCCCCAGGTTAGGTAACATATATTCCGGCTGCGATAAAACCGGGAACCGATTCTCGTCCTCATGTGATGGATCATCTTTTTATTAGTATTTTGGCTGCGCTTCCGACCTTCAAGAACCCGACAGGTAGAGCGCAATACCCGCCTATAAATCTCCCATTCGGTCTCTCCGCTGGCTCGATTTGAGGTGTCCATCTCGCCATATGTCGGCTCATCAATCTGTCGGTGTGTCAGCCCGTCTGCCACCATATTTCTCCATTCCTGGCTTACGACCCTTTATTATTTACACGATTTTACACCAGAAAGTGGGCGGAGCTTGCTTGCTACTTATATACTCGCAACTTTCTTGCAACACTTTTCTGTGTCCTTTGAGACTGTAAAATGGGAAAGGCGTTCGATGATTGTCAGAATCTTCTAGAAAGTTCAAAAATTTTATAGATCATTATATTTTTCATAGTTCACAAGAAAATTTTTAGTCTCACAGGTGAAGCGTATTACCTATTGTTTGATATTATTGCTTTTGTTATAAGTTGCTATATTGTTGATTTCAGGAGCCATGCTCCTGAAAGCCGAGAACCTCGTGTTTGATTTTTGGCAATTCGTAATTTCTATCCTTGATTCCATGAACCGACTTTTTCTGGCTATACAAATTTTGTTGCATTTTTCAATCTTTTCTAACTCTGAATTTTCTCGTATAAAACTTGAATTAATTGTATAATGTTTCGCGCAGACCCAAAGCAATTTTCCGTTTTCAGTTTTAATTACAACCTACCTGTAGTTTCAAGGGATAAGGCTAAGACAGCACACCTTCACACCAGCTGCCTGCAATTAAACCAAGAAAATGGGTGTCAACCTGCAAATTACCTGGGTTTCGCTCGGCCTAGATTTCTTGCATTCCAAGAAATTTATTTCAAGGAATTCAAGAATTTTTTCTTATAAGGTTTTCAAATATTTTGGGGGATTATAAATTTTTCACATTTTTAGGAATTTACTTTTTAAATTTTTCTGAAAACCAATGAAAAATTATCTTACCCGATATTTTTAGCAAATTTCTATGATTTTACCTGGGCATTCATAATTTTTTCGTTTCGGGATTAAAATTTCTTACGAATTTTCAAAAAGTATGTACTTTAAAGTGCAATAGTTCAATACTTTGAAAATAAAAATATGCAACTTTTGAACCATTACAAACTTCGAAATCAAAAATTCAGGCAACTTGGCGCGCTTTCAAAATTGGAACACTTTCGTTCCTTTCCCAAAAATCCTGCACCAAATCTCGCATTCCATTCCATAATCCTACCCCAAAGCCCCATCTGTCGCGATATCTGATACTGATCTCGAGACTCTCGCGCACTCATATTGGAAAATTTATTCATCTTTCCTTCCGTTCGCTCTCGCGATTCATTTGTCTTTTGCTCAAATTTGTATAATTTATGTGTGGCGATTACGCCATTTAGGGCCTTCGCGCAGCCGTAAGGACCGTTATGTTCAATCTCCTGCGCGAGATATCCCGCTGTGCCCTTTTAGTTTGAGCGTCAGTTTGGAGACGTCTCAAAAGGTCGTTAATAATATTGAAGGCTGGTCCGGGGAATTTTTGACAGGAAAGCGATTGGGCAATAAATTATGCAATGTTATGAGCGAAGGCGAAAGTTCGCTTTGGGGTGTCGTAAAGTTTGAATGTTTGTTTGAGTTGTGAGGACATTGGATTCTTGAGCTGAATTTTAGGAAGAAAATTTGGGATTTCGATTTTAGAAATTTCTTGCGATTTTTTGGAAATTATACTTTCGGAAATTTTTTTGCTTTATACTGCATTTGAACTTTTTAGTTTATTTGCGAACTTTACACAAATTATTTTTCTGAAGTGGAACATTTTTTTTCAATATTTTTCTGAATTTTTATTATTCCTTTTAAAATTTTCAACAATTTCCTAACTTTGAAACTCAATTTCTGGACTTTTGTAAAAATTTCGAGCATTAAAATTTTTAAACTTTTGTCGACATTTTATACAAATTTTTAATCTAAATTTTTAATACATTTTTGAGTCCATCAAAATTTGAGACTATACAAAGTTGTCAAAAATGTGCTTCCTTTGATTTTCCAATTTTTATTTTGAAAAAAAAATAAATAAAAACTGCTTAGCTGAACATTTCTAGCTGAAAAATTTCTAATTTTCCTCCAGAACAAACTCTACCCCGTAACAAGATCCCTCTAGTTCCAGTCCCGTTACTTCTAATCCATACAAATGACCACAAAACTATCGGCCTTCACTTCAATCACTTTTTGAATTTCTTACTTGTCATGCAGAGAAGCAGAAGTTTTGAGTCTTAGCTCTCCTTTGAATCATTGCTCATTCTTCTAGAATGTTCCAGAAAAAAACATTAATGCAAAAAATGAGAGCGGCGGAAATCAAAAGCGGGGTTCCCAAATAGTTCCATGAAGAAAACTTTCCAAATTTTCACCCAAACATTGATCCCACTAGTTCCAGTCCCGTTACTTCTAATCCATACAAATGACCACAAGAATTTCCCCACAAAACTATCCGCCTTCACATCAGTCACACTTGGCATTTCTTACATCTTTTTCTTACATCTCTTACACAATCTTCCGAGCTAATCTTTTTTAAACAAAGCGAGATTAGAGCCGTGTCACTGCCGGCCCAAAATTCCTTAAAAGGGCATTTCATCCTGGAAATCATTGGTGGCAAAGTGCGAGAATGGCAGTACGAGAATGAGACTGCTATGTTAAGGAGACTGTTATGTTATGGGACTCTCGGTGTTTCTTTGGGAATTAGCCGCGACACAATGCGACCCATAATCTCCCCCTGGCCTTCCCCCTCTTCATATTTGGGCATTTCTTTTCATTGTGACCACTTCGATGGGTCAAAGGAAGGGCAAAAGTGTCCAATGCCTTTGAGAAGGTCCTTCTTCCTGGGCCCCTCTTCTGCTCCGAATCCCTTGTGTAATCCGAAGGCTATTCATAAGAGGTTATGGCAGGCATTCGCGTAATCATAATAAAGTGTGCCGCAAAAGTTGCAAAGGCATGGTTATTTGGGAGTTTTGGGGAATGTTGCAATTTGTTGCGGAAATGGGAACACCTTTGAGTTTTTCTAGCGGTGAATTTTTTATACTTTTTATTTCTGTATTACCAATTTTCGTCATATTTTTCTCCTTTTTAAGTTTTGTCGCAAAATTTTTGAGATTCTCGAATTCTCGGACAAGTGTTGATTTTGTAGCAAAAGTCTTTGGTTTGTTGCAAATTTTTGATACTCCAGGTATTATATGTTTTTGTCAACTCAAAGTTAAGTGATCAAAATCTCTTTGAACTCTCCACTTTAAGGAGTTAAAACTTTCATATTTTCTGAGTTCTGGATTTACAATCCAGGAATAATCGAAATTATTTTAAATTCGATTTTAAAAATTTTAGTCCAAGATTATAATTTTTAAGTACACTGCAATATTGCTCCATTTTCTTTCAATGTTTCATTTTTCCACTTTCGTAGCGATTACACTTTAAAAGTGCAATAAAAATAAATGAACTATGATCTTATTTGCATTGGCATGCTTTCCCTCAGTTGCATCCATAGCGCAGTTGATAGCATTTGTGAATGGTGAGCGGGTAGTGTAGAGTTCGATCCCCGAGTTAAACATTGCAATATTTCAAGCGATCTTCGAATCGAGGCTCAGACTCTGTCTATCTGTTCCTTCTTTGAAAGATCGAAAAGTAATCTAAAGTGTACTGACGTGTGAGCATAATCTTGCGCAGACGTAATAAGATCTTTCGAACATTTTTGGACTTCACTTACCTTATACAAACTCAAAAAGTTTGAGTGCAAATTTAGGACTTTTAAGAAAAAATTTTTTCTTTTCTAAAATTAACTCTTGCTCTTATAACTCTAAACTGATATCTGATTAATAATTATTATATAGGTTATTAATTATTAACTTATTAATAAAATCTGATTAATAAGATTTATCTTATTCATAAGGCTGCAGTCCATCTTCCCAAAGTCATTCATTTATAAGCAAAATTCTCGACTGGCTAGCCGAATGAGGAAATTGGATTATTTCTGCGCAAATTGTTTGCTCATTTGCGCTCCTAATTTGCAACTAAATTCAGTCTCGAGTTTATTTAACGCATTCCAAAGCATAAAATGAACACTAAACTCGGAATACTAAACTAGTTTTGGGCCTTAACTAGCCAGCTCAAATTAAGGATTGAGTGCGAGCCAACTTGAGGAGAATCTGGCAAAGTCTGGCTCAAACCAGTCAGTGAATGCCCGAAACTGCCAAACAGTTACTAAAAAGTGAGAATTCCTCTAATTCTTGTCTTGAATTCTCGAACCTTGGGTCGAAAAGCCCTAATCTCGCTCACTTGGCTGCTTTTCTACCTTAGCAACATAGATTTTTGTATAGGCACAAGAAATTTTTTACTCGGAAAGGAGTCAGAGAAAAAATAGGGAAATAAGTAAAGAAAAAGATAAAGAAGAAAAACAGAGAAAAAATAGAAAAAAAGGATAGAGAAGAATAAGCTAGAAAAGAAAAATAGAGAACAATCCACCTCAAGCATTTTTTAATAAAACTATTCAAGAACTCTTCAGTAGACGTTCACTCTACTTTTTCTAAAACCATATAAGGGCCCATGCTCAGCCTTACGAAATTCTCTCTTTCCCAAGCCCAAAGCTTTAGTTTTTTCCCTCAACTTTCCTTACTACTTTTTTTTCATACCAGCCCATTTTACTCCCAAGCACCTAAAAATTCATTAAATTCCATCTCCCTTGACACTTGAAAGTCGCAACATTTGCCCTTTTAAAGTTGCCCTTTCAAAATTGCTTATCCAACTTCCACACCAAAAAGAGACTTGGCAGCTTTCCAACTGACCAATGTCCATCAAACTGTCACCTTGCCTCTGGCGCTTTCAATTTTATTTGTTTCCATTATTGCATAAGCTGCTGTCAATCATCTGTTCAAGACTATCCATTCCCAGTTCATGTAATTCCTTAGATCCACAAATGTGATGTGTCAAAGCGAATTTCCGTCTATCATTTGAGTCTCTCCGGAAGACACTCTTCCCTTCTTGGCATTTTCGATCCTGGCTTTTTAATATGACTAGTGAGTCACCCAGTCTTGACACCCTAAGGAAGGGTGTCAAGAGTCGAGACTCAGGAATCGCTCCTCCAGGATGGCTCCACAATGACTCAAGAATGGACACTGCTCTAATATATGTAATCCCTTTGGCATATTGCCTGGGGCAATTGGCAGGTCGACCCTTCCTTTTTTGCTGACCAGCCGATGGCCTGCTTTCGAGACTAGCCCTCAGGGCTTAGGCCATATGACTCGAGTCTGTTGGGTCACTCGCGCCCTTATTAAAATTATTTTTTTCTCGAGAATGGCACAGAAGGCGTGTCTTGACATTTCATTTTCTGGTAGATATGTTTTTAATTAATGAAAAATTTTTACGAGAAGACATGGAATTTTTTGACCTTTTAGAATTGTAATATGAGAAGTTGCATTTTTTCTTTGTGGCATTTGATTTCAAACCGTTTTTCAACATTTTTCCAATTTTGGATATTTTTAAAAACAGTTCTACCAATTTTTTGCCCTTAGGGTATAAAGGAAAATTTCTTATACTCGAAACTTCTTGGTTGGTGGATTTCGCAACGTTTTCCTATAAATATAAGACCACCCACGACATTTTACTCACAAAAACTCATTTCTACTTCCCTCGACTGGTAAATTTCGCAATATTTTCCTTCAAATCTAAGACCACCCACGATGTATGACTAACAAAGACTCACTATCTTTTTTTCCTGGAGGCTTACCTCACAACCAGTGACTCAACTCTACTCCTCGGCCCTAACATATTAGGAAACACCTCCTCCTTCCTCCTCTGGTCCAGCCGGCTGTCCGAGAGTCTCGAGCCGGCTCAAAGATTACCCGCCCTTTAAGTGGCCCCTCCTTCCTGCGGCCCTCCACTTTGTCCCTATTAATTATTAGAAGAGGGCCGAAGATGACCACCCGCGCCGAGCCAAAATGGGTTATTCCGACTCGGGATTCCCGGGCTTAGGGTCACCCGCAATCGCACTTTTCCACTTCGGTCACTTCTTTGAGCGCTTAAATGGCCTGAAGGCTCTTGAGCAGTGGTCTGCGCAATAGAATCCAATAATAATAAATGGCGTTGGAAATCTTCTAAAAGCAAAGTGAGGCTTGTGGTTATTGTCCTCTAATAAATATTCATCTCGAGAGTCTCGGGTAGGATCGCAGGAAGTGAAATGGAAGATTATGCAAAAGAGCAGCGTTGGCTCTTCCTGATATGGAGTGGTTTTCTCGCTTTTAGAGCTTATTTATTAGTACGTTTGTGGATAGAGTTATGGGCTACAGCCAATCTCGGAGCCAGAAAAAATTCAGGTGTAGTCGAGATTCAAAATCCTAGGAAAATTCCAGGAAACCCGAGACAAAATTTAGCAGATCCTGGAAAAATTCCAGAAAATCCTAGAAAAATGTAGAAAATCCTAGGATAATTCCAGGAAATCCTAGTTTCAATATTTCTCAATCCCGCCTCTCTGAAAGTTGACCTTGCGGCTCTGAGAAAAAAGTCCAACTCTTCAAAAATACAAAAACGTTCGCCGTAAACATTCTATGTAATTTTTTTCACATCAAATGTTGCCATTTGTCACGAATTTCGTCAGGCGTCAAATTTACATTGAACAAACATTTTTCCAGGATTGAATCCAGGCCACAACTATAAAACCAGTCAGAATGCACACCTACCTGCACTATATTCCCAATTCCATATTCCTTCTACTCACCCTATTCAGCCCAATCTCGAGCACTTTAAAGTACAACCAGAGGACATTCCTGAACGTCAAGGCCATAAACTTTGTCGACCCGACCAAACACGGCTTCCGGGTAATGCTCAGAGAGGAGTTCATCAAATCGCATTTGGCACCGACGCTCCTGCCGACGCTCTATATCTCGGCCATCCCCTTAAGGAATGAGGAGCCGACGATCAGCAAAGTTTTCTATCCGGATTCAATCAACGACGATAAACAGGTGTGGAGTTGAATCCGGGGTTGAATTTTTACCTGGAATAATTTTTCTGGAAGCATTCCCAGTATGCTTCCAGAAATGAATGAATCCTGGATAAGAAAATGAAAACATTCCTAAGAATCAGGATTTTTTCAAAGAATGCCAAATTTTGGGGATAATTTTCACGGAACTTCTTTGGAATTTTCTCGGGAATCAAGCTTTCCGGAAGATTTCCTGGATGTTTAAAGGAATACTTTCGGATAAATCCCAACAATTTTGCTTTCTGGAATTTATTTTTTCTATGGAAATTTTCAAAGAATGCCAAAAATATGGAATAAATTACCTTAAATTCTAGAAAATTTTCCCAGAAATAATCATGGTAGATGATTCTTGAATCTTGGTTTAAAAGTTCACTGTTCTATCTTCAGGTCAACATTATGGATCTGAAAGAACGGTCGTGGTACTATCTGTGCATCGAATGGGAAAACTTCAATCGACACAATGAGACTACCGGGTCGGATTGTCGCATTTACAGGACACTTGGTCAGTTGCTTTCAGGATCTTAGTTCAGAATTTGTTTAATTTTTTTCTTGTGTATTGGTTAGAAAAATTCAGGAGGTGCCGGATTTCAGGTGAAAATCAAAGTCCAACTGCACTTTAAGTATACCTGTCCAATGTCCTCTAAGTTTTATATATTTCATGGGTAGCAATCCTGAAAACGCATTGCCTCAGGGTCTGATTGTTTTATGACCCAAACACAATCAAAATATCAATTTTCATTCAAATTGTTGATCTTTAATGTATGATCTTTGATTTCAGATCGCTTCGGCAAAGGAACGGACACGACAGTTAGTGAAGTGGAGGCCACCGATGTCTCTTCGCAAATGTTCATGTTTCGCTTGAGGGCAAGTGTCGATTTTCCTATCAGGTTAGCCCATAAAATTCAGAATTTTATTTGAAATACTCGATTTTTTTTATAAAATGTTTCCATTTTGTAACCATGCTATTTCAGGATCAGCGCCTCTCTTCAAGGCGGAGTTCAGGTGGCGGCACCTCCGGCACAAGTGTTTCTCACCAGCGAAACCGCCGATCTCGACGTGGTTTTTCCATACCTCAGACAGCAGAAAGACTATGGAAGGCTTTGTATCCTGGAGGAACCACTTGTCAATGGATTCACAGCCATGGGCCGGCTCATATCCGGGCTGAGCATGCAGAAATGTTACTTTAGTGAGTTGCAATATTTTTTAAAGACCAAATAAAATTTTGTTAGAATTTTGATTCAAATTTGGATATTTGAACGAGAGATTTGGTAAAAGATTTAATTGGGCAAAATGCCAAGAATTTGAATGCCAAATATCGAAAATTGAAACAAAATTGACAATTTTCGCGCCAGAAAATTTTGGCCTTCTCGTTTTTTCACATACATTTTTCTAGAACACACTAGAAAAATGAGTGACGGATCAAACGAAAGTTATGATAAGTTATAATAAGATTTTATGTTATGATTTTTCTTGAGCATTGGCCCGAGTTTTTTTAAATTTTTCTACAAATTTTTGCAAAAATACATTTATAAAAAAATTCAAAAATTCAATTTGAATTCTAAAATTTGCCGCCAAATCGCCAAACTTGCTCTGGAACGTTAGAGAAGAGCGACAAATGACTCAAATTAACGCTGAGGCACTGGGCTTTAGATGCTCGTCCCTCTAGAATGTTCTAGAACAATATTTGCGCTTTGAATCCAAAATCTTAGAATTCAATCTGAATTTTGGATTTGTTCCGTTATTTTAATTTGAATTGTATTACCAAATGTTTAAAAAAAATAATGTTTAAAAAAATAACAGCTGATTTTCCAGGTAACCTCAAGACCAAGGACTACGAACTCAGTATAACGGACGCCGAAGCCAGCCCTTACAAAAGAAGTGCAGCCGGTTCCCAATTCTCTTTCAAGTCACATACGACCGTGTGTATGATGCTGTTCTCTGTACTGCCCATATATGGATTATTCTCGCCACTCGAATTCATGCTGGCTTCCTATGTTTAGTGCCTGTGAGGTAGAAAGAAGAATCAAGAAATGTTTCTATATTCTCGAACGAACTATTCATAATATTTTTATAAGTATTCCATGCAATACCGGTGAAAGCAATTTGTACATATTTTTTCTTTTCTCGAATCTCTGTGCTCTTTTTGCAACTCATTCCGTTATATCATAATTGTGGCCCTCAGGGCATATGCTATTTTGAAAGACAACTTTTGCAATATGAAGCCAAGTAGTATGTCAATCGACAGGTATTGCCAAGACGCACGGACGGCTTTTTAAATTAGATCAGAAGCTCAGAAAAAGCGAAAGTTATGATCGATCAAAGCTAAGAGACCGGAGATCACTGATCATTTACCTTTGATGATTCATAACTTTAACATTTTCTGATCTCCGGATTTAGTCTAAAAAGTACGTTGTGTGTATCGGCGAGATCCGTCAATTTTCAATACTTTGGAACGGTGTTAAAAATTTGTAATATTTGTCTTTTGCTGCCGATTACTGCCAAAATTGTTAGTATTGATCATCTCTTTGACCGTTACTGTGTGATTATTTGCACTTTTACACTGCATAAAGAAAGTATTAACACAAATGCGCACTGAGGTCAGTCATTCGGTGGAACATTCTAGAAGAATGAGCAATGGTTTAAACGGTCAGTCATTTGGATGGTTAGGACATCGTGCGGGAGAGGCTTTGGGATTAGTTTTATTTACCTTTCAGACTAATTTTGCGGCAGTGCCTTGCAAAGGGCATTCCCGAACGACTTAGGCTTAACCTGTCAATGTGAATGCAGGAAACGACATAAACGATATTTGGGGGTTTGGATTATCACTCCCGAAGGACAGCTACTATGAAAATGAAACACAACCGACCTTTGATATGAGCAACCACCTGTGTTCCTTGAATGTATTGAATTTAAACCAGTTTAAAATTTGGGAGATAATGCACTTTAACGCAAGAGCAAAATTTTTTTAATTTTTCCAGAAGTTTTAGGGCGTATTTCTGCACCGTTTGAGAAGCGTTTTTTAGAATCCTGAGAAAATGTCGTTAAAAAATTTTTTACATTTTTGGAACTTTAAGTATTTTTCAGAGACTGTTATAGACCAATATATTAAATGGACTAGAATGTTCTAGGAAAACGTTTTAGAACATTTTGTAAACAAATTTGAGAATGAGAGGAGAAAATCGAAAAATGTGCGTGAAAGAACTTTTCACATCGGCTTTTCATATGGCCAAAAACGTCGCGCAGTTGTTATTTTTTGACAAAAATTTGCTTTTTGTTGCAATTTTACCATTTTTAGCTTTAAAATATAGAAAAACTTGTCAAGGAAATCTTGACCGGAAAGCCCAAGTCTTGTCTCAAAATTGCGCTAAAACGACAAAAAAGCCATGACCTGATATACTGACATGCTGTACCTCGTTTCGCGCAGCTTGTTTATAAAATCTAACGAAGTCTTGTAAGTTACAAGACTTACAACTTATAACAAGACTATCTAGCGGCTTTTGGAAAATTTCTCCCGGAATTGTTACCTAGGCCCTCATTTTTCGACGCAGTTTAGAAGGCGAGTTATTGCAACATTGTCTGCACTTTTATAACGTTATCATAAAATAATATGCAAATGGATACACAATTTTGTTCAGAAACAGTTCCGTTATCCGAAACTTGTAGAGTTGATCGATGATCGCTTGATACATGCCGAATTGCCATTGGCTATAGGATCGCGAAATTTTCCATTCTGTTCCGTTTGACGCGTCACTCGTTGAGTTGTGCTTCTGCTCAACCAACAGCTCTACGATTTTTGCGGCATCCTGAAACAAATTGCATTATTTTTGCTTACAGTTATGTAGTTAAAATAGAGTTTGATCTATAATTGTACCACAAAAAAGATGTTCCAACTTCAGAATGAGGCGACTGCAAGAGTGATAACAGGACCTCAAAAGTGATAATAACGCATTGACAAGAAAGTGGTACAGGACGGAAAGAGATACACTTCGGACTAAATCCGGGCCGGATACCGGATAGTGAAAAAGCACCGGACAACCGGATATTGGCCTTTTTTCAAATTTTTCCCCTTTTTTCAAGAATTTGTTTTTTTGCGACATTTTTGGGTATTTTATTACAATATAGGAGCAATTTTTACGAATTTTTCAAATGTTCACTCTTTTTAGCACTATTTTCTAACAATTTAACATTTTACACTTTTTGGCCATATCGGATATCTGTTGCAACCCTGGTACAAGAATATCCAGGAAGCATCCAGAGAAGGTCAATAATATTTTTTCTTCCAAAAACATCCCGCTCGATTCAAACGCTCGGCGAAAGCCAAAACTAGGCGTTGATCCTTAGACCGAAAAATCTTAATGCTTAATCTGACCATATCCCCCAATGTCAAGCTTTGGTGTTCGCTTAGCGTTTGAATTGGCCGGCAAGGTTTCGGTCAAAAAAGTTGCTTTTTGGACAAAATTTCACGTAAATTATGTGCGGATGTTGGTAAAAAAACACTGTTCGATTTGTTGTATCAAACTAATAGTTCGAGACAAAAGGAACCGTTTCCTTTATGTGACCTTTCCGAAACACGAATTTACCCTGAGGAATGAATGGTTGCTCTCTCTTTTTTCTTTCTCCAAATATGGAAAAATCGTTACCCCAATTGCATCCGTAAAACATTTTCCGTTATCGTCACTGAAATTGAAGCCCAAGTCGCGAATCTTTGCCAACTTTCCGCCCAATTTTGTGTCACCGTCAAACTGAACGAGCATCGGCACTTTGTCACTGCCAGCTCTTCGATTTGGCTGGAAAAACCATATCCAGTTGGTCAGGGCACTGAAAGTGGATACTGAATAAAAATTTGAACCACCGTATTTCCTCTAATTAAGCAGTGCTCTATCATTGCCCCAAGCTCCAGTAAAATATATGTATGAAAAAAATTTCAAAAATTGCTGTGAGGATCACTAGAAGGGTTCATCAGGGAACATTTGTCGCAGTTATCTTGACGCTGCTATTATTTTTCATAGCTCGGCAGTGGGCAGACCAGCTCCGATTTTCAAACCTTCGGTTAAGTTAAAAACCCTGGTCCCAATACGAAAATTGGGTCAGTCCTTTCGGGCCGGTTAGGAGCTGAACTTTGTGGCCCGTGCTTATTTCGCGTGCCACAACCTAGCCTGTCCGGAACTCTCTCCCTCATTATTGTTACTTTTAAGCCATCAAAATATTGAAGGACTATATTTTGTGTGCTAATTTGGTCGCATACCCAAAATTATGTCATTTGCTCGGAAGCAAACAAAATGTACTGGCGACTGTCTCATCTAAAATGTACTGGATGACGGTTTCCAATATAATGCACCCACAAGAATGTGCTTGAAAAATTTCCGTTATAATCTCATTAAATTCTAGCGGAAAAGATCAAAGAGTATTGACTTTAAACGCTTAAAAACAAAAATGAAATGTCACAAAACTTCAAAAGGTGACTAAAAGTTCACCTGAATGGCACAAATCCGCATTTCACTTCTAGCGCAGAGTCGGCACAAAGCGATGTCATATATGCGTTGTCGGGCACGTACCAATCTTGAATATAATTGACCAGAGCTGTGAAAAATCTCTTTGAGCCTTCGGTTGGGCGTACCAGGAAATAGCCTCCGGCAATCAATTTGCTGGCGTCACTTTCCGCGGCCCTATCGAAAACAATGTCCGCGTTGATGTTTTTGGATTCCGCGTTCACGTCGAGATTGAGTAAGTTTTTGTACCAGTATGTGTCCTGAATGGAAATTATCCATGTTAATGATGAAGGAAAGTTGTTAGAAAAATTGGTTAAGGTCATATAAGCCATATATACAGTACCCATTTTGGCTCTATAACTGTTCTTTTAACTAAAATTATGTCCAAATTTGGCACCAAGTAAGGATGGCTTTCTATCTCAATTATTGAACTTTGATCTCTAAACCATCTATATAAGTTGGACAGACAAAATTGTTTTTTTGAAACACGGCAAATAATCAAGACGTGCATTATCCTTTCATTTCCGGTTTCTAGGAGATTCTTGATTTTTAACCAGATTTATGTCATCCCAGGTAAGAAACCAAAAGTAACGCAACGTTATACCTGTTGAATCATCCA
This sequence comes from Ditylenchus destructor, assembly GCA_022814885.1. Lineage (NCBI taxonomy): Eukaryota > Metazoa > Nematoda > Chromadorea > Rhabditida > Anguinidae > Ditylenchus > Ditylenchus destructor. The sequence goes on from JAKKPZ010000156.1 coordinate 127,180, forward strand.
GAACGGCTTGCCATGCTCTATCAACGCTTGAGCTGAAAACAACTTGTTTATGGTTCTCAGTGTATTAGAGTAGCGGTCACTTGTCGACCCTGGTATACATTTTGGGGTGTATTGGCCCGGCCCAATACCCCCTAATGTAACCCTTTGTGGTTATAGAGGAGGACCCATGTTTAATATCTATATGCTAATATCTACGAAAAAAACTATAGTATAGTTTTATACATCTATCTTTATCTGGCCACTGCTTTTCGGACACTCTAGAAGGACGAGTAATTTTAAAATGACGGGTCAAATTATTCCCGAGATTCTGCGCTTTCGAATAAGCCATTATTGCTTTTACAAAGTTCCAAAAGCAGTAATGTCAATATCTATGGAAAACCTATACTATAGTTTTCCCATATATACAGGGTGGCGCAATTTTTTTTCCCCTATTTGTTTTTCAATTATCGAAAAATTTTTCCAATCATGTTGAGCTAATTTTTTTTGCATGATAAACTAGACAAAATAGGAAGATTACTCACACCGAACTCACCGTACCAACTTTTTTAAAAATTCAAAAAATCAATTTTTAGAAAAAAAATTTTTTTTGGAAATAAAAATTTACGTAATGATGATTTTGCTTTTATTTTTTGAGCTATCCGCCGGTAATTTTTTGCACATAGGGGTTTTCGGATGCGCTGATTCCGAATCTGTAATCAGATTTTGGCGGAAATTTCAAATTTTGGCGTATTTTTGGCATTCTGTAAAAACACACGTTTTTGTCAAAAATGGTTAAAAAATGACGTTTTTGGGGTGATATCGGAAAACTGATTGCAGATTTGGAATCAGCGTAAAAAGTTACACTAGAAATGCTATTTGGAGAAAAAAAATTCTTGAATTATCAAAAAATCAATTTTTTCAGCATCTCGGCCAAAATATCGATTTTTTGATAATTCAAGGAATTTTTTTTCCAAATAGCATTTCTAGTGTAAATTGCGCCACCCTGTATTGACATCACTGTGTATAATGCACGGCTGTCATGTTCTATCGCTCGTATTAAAACAACTTCTGATACATTCGGGCCCAATACTCCCGAATGTATCCCTTTGCGGGCAAGTGGGAAAAGCTCACCTGCCCACAGGGGTACATTTTGGGGTATTGGGCCGGCCCAAAACCCGCAATGAGAAGAGCTCACTTGCCCAAAGGGATACATTTGGGGGTATTGGGCCGGCCCAAAACCCGCAATGAGAAGAGCTCACTTGCCGAAAGGGATACATTTGGGGTATTGGTCCAGCCCAATACCCCTGAATGTATCCCTTTGTGTGCAAGTTTGGAGAACTTATGTTTTGTGCACTTACCGAGATTGCCTCTAAACACGTAAAACAGCTGATATCTCCCATCTCCATAGTTGAATCCATCCTGAACCAGAGAAAATGATTACTCACACCTTCTACCACTAATTAACCGATAAACAAGGCATATTCCAATTAAGTCTGTTGACATTTGGCCAGATTTCCTCAAGTTGCCTGTCCGCCACTGCGTCCATTGTGACGATTAGAAGGGAACTGTGCACTCCTAAATCTCTGCTTTGAACATGCCTCAGGGTACGAAATTAGTAACGGTATTGATCGATAATTGGTTCCATAGATTCCCTGGCGGTAAAATGGCTAGACATGGCCCCATCTAACCTCACATGACTTTCCTGCTCAAAATACAGAGAAGTGGGAACGTTATTGAAATTACAGGGAGGTCATATAAGGTAAGGTGCGCGACATGCCTGGTCATGTCGCAAAAAAAAAACAACTTTTTTTGCATTCAACTATTCAAACGAGTCTAGGTAAAAATCCCCCCGGTAGAAATCCCCCCCCCCCGGTAGAAATCCCCGCCGGAAGAAATCCCCCCCGGTAGAAATCCCCCCGGTAAAAATCCCCCCGTTTTCAAAAAATCATATAAAAATGGCCAAAAAACATGAAAATTTTTTTTCCTGAATTCGTATTTATTGGGTTGTTCAGCCTAAGACTGCACAGAAGCCTAAGCCCCAAGGCTAAGACTAAGTCCGATTGTGCGTGCAGAGCGTCCCCTTAAGCCTAATGGCTTGTTTGGCGCCTTATAAGGGTTGTTTAGCCTAACGTAAGGGTTGTTCGGGAGCTTAAGCCTAATCCGATTTAACGTGAAATACGAATTCAGCGAAAAAAATGGGGATTTTCATGTTTTTTGGCCATTTTTATATAATTTTTTGAAAACGGGGGGATTTTTACCGGGGGGATTTCTTCCGGGGGGATTTCTACCGGGGGGATTTTTACCGGTTCCCTATTCAAACTGTATATACCTGGCATATGTTTGGTATTGCACAACCAGTTCAAAGTCATATTAAGAGCGTATTGGTTGAGAATTAGTACCAAAGAAGGCTTATTCGACGGCAAGGCTTGTATTGTTCGGCGCAAGTACGTACTTTCCATCTGAATGCTAACCAAATTGGTCAATAAAAAACATTTTCTTGAACTTTTAGTGTGTTCAAAAATTATGAAAACATTTTTTACGGAATTGGAAATTATTCTAGACCAATTTTTAGAAATTTCCTCCAAATAACCAGTTTCGATAGAACCAATAGTTTTATTGCGATAGAACCAACATTCCGTACCATTTTTTCGAGAGTAACCTCAGAGCTGCACTCTTGCACATATTTCATCGCATTGTGACCCATCCAGAACTTTCGTCCTACCAAAGCGAGAAAAATAACTCCAACGACATTCCAAGTGCTTAGTTTGAAGAATTTTGTGTTCCTCACTGATTTAAGTTTTGACGTTTCAGGCAGGAGTTGGTCGGCTTTCTTCTTAGGAATATTGCCGGATTCCATCCTGAACGATTCAAAGTAAGATAACTAAAACACGAGTTAAGATTTAAGATAAGAGACCAAAATCGAAAATTATAAGGTCAAAATTTTTAAATATCGATTTAGCAACATTTTGGAAACATTGCATTTTATACTCAGATTCTTGTCGCGAAATTTGGCTTTGACAAAAAATTTAGTTGAATATCTTTCGAAGTAAAAAGATAACGGTAATGAGCAGTGCCGGTCTAGTCGGTTTTTGGCCTAAGCTTAGCTCTCACTTAAGCTTAAGATTTGAGAAATGGTACAGATTGAAGCAAAGCTTTGGGCGAACAATTCAAGTTTAGATTTAAGCTTTGGCTTGGCTTGAGCGAGCTTATGCTCATTCGATAGCCCTTAAGCTTAGCTCAAGGTTTAGCCTTAGGCATGAACCATCACTCAAAACTTGATCTTTGAGCAAACATATGCACAAACATATACAGGCCCGAAATGGTCCGTTAGTCAAAAAGACTATTCAACCGAAAAGTTTTCGGCATTAAAAATGTTTCAACGCACTACCATTTTTTTTTACAAAATTGGGCGTAAAAAGTATTATTAATCTCTGCGAAAACAAGAAATAAATCGAGAATTGAACCGGTTTACGGTTCTTTCTCGGCATTTCCGTTGGTTTATGGGAAAAGTTTTCGGGAAAAATAACCGAACAAATTGCGTGCGTCGAAGTCTGCGAGATTGGTCCTCATCAATAACCACGTTGTAATGACCGTTTCAAAGATCAAGGAAGAAACTCTATTGCGGTCATTGTTCGAACGGGCAAAGAATGACTATAGAACATCCCTCAAAGAACATGTTCGGTCTTACCGAAGAAAGAAATGTTAGGACTTACGGTATTTTCTCTAATATAGCCCCCATTGAAATTGAGCCCCCTCTAATTGAGCCCCTAGAGGAAGAAAAATAGTGTGTAAAAATGAGAGGTTAGAGAAAAATTGTACCAGAAGTTTGGGAATTGAAATAATTGAGCCCGGGGCTTAATTAAAGGAAATACGGTAATAAAAACTAAATATTTGGCGGGAATTCAAAATTGTTTGGAAAATTAATTATTGATCCAAATCAAAGTTGTACAGAATTTAAAAAATATGCTAGATTTCAACTAAAACTCCCCGGGCTATAATTGAGGCATAGAATGAACTCAATCAAAAATTCGCGCAGACGGCTCTCCTTTGTTCTCCTCACAATGCACTTTGCGGAAAACTGAAAAGGAATACCCCAAAAATACGACAAAATGCATTCGCGAAACCTTTCCGCATTTTCTCGCGAATAGGAACTGAGTTGTATTGAGGCATTCCTGGATATGTGTATTCACTTGGAAGGTTTTCAACAACCTTGAACTGATTCACATTTTTGTTCGAGGATGGAAATGTGAACCGGGAAATAGCTCAAAATTATGAATTGTAAATATGGTTGGCAGAATAATGCAAAGCGCTTACTTAATCTTGTGTGCAGTCACTCTCACATCCTCGCTAACACTCTCTCGCTCTTTCAAGAGGTGTCCAAGCGACGATTCACCGACGGACCTTATACAACATCTAAGATAACAAAAATAATATTTCAGAAGAATATTCCAGAAGAGCTGTTTTTCCAGGAAATTGATAGGACATCAAAAATCCTACCTTATTTGAGGGACACTTAAAAACATCGTCGTCGTCGATCATTTTTTAGTAGGAGCAAAAAATTTTATATAACAAAAAATTAAAAAATATTAGAAGAAACTAGAAAAATATGAAATCCAAATAGCGAAATTTTAGAATTCGCAACAAACATTTTGAGTTCTAAATCAGGCTTAGTTTTTATTTGCAAAACATTTTGAAAAAGCTAAATCCAAAACGTCTCAAAATTTCCGACTTCGCGAGTGCACTCCTTTTACGGCAAGACGAGATAGCCAAGCCGCGGCCACAATACGACCGCTGCTAATGACCGGCGCTTGCGATGACTAATCTTTCTTTCTCTCCACACAGTCTCTACGTAAAATTGGATAGAGACACTGCACATCAATTCTTCGGTGATTACAGGAACATCTCACCCATAACTCTCTGTGAGATTATCTCTGGGTAATTAACGAAATGCGCCACAGTGATTTCTTTCCAACCCAACAACTTTTTTCTCTTCCTTCTTCTAAAATTTACGACAACTAACAAGGAAGTGTTCAGTATGGAAAACACCAGTTGGGGATTACAATTAACACGGCGAAAATTTTTTAATAGAGTACGGCGAAAATCTTGTATTATACCCTGAAGAAACTACAGCTGAATAAGTATGTCGCGAAATTTACATCTTTGGATACGATTCTAAGCATTTCTATGGGCTAATCGGGTCCCTCTAAGTTGATAGGTGTCCCTGTTCCCCGCCCAATAGAATAACCCACTTTTTGGGGGATTCTATTACGTAAAAAATGTGGAAAACCGAATGCGAACGAAGGAATTAAATTTTAAACTGAATGCGGAAG